>PVLC010006043.1:0-71978 GCA_004027655.1 Graphiurus murinus
ATTGGTCAATTTGATTACTATGTGGCGTGGTGAACCTCTTCTTTGGTCTTGTCTTGAGGGAGTTCTGTATGTTTCCTGGGCCTGTGTGTTGACTTCTCTTTCTATGTTTGGAAAATTCTCTGTTATTATTTCTTTGAAGAGATTGTTTATTCCATTAGTTTCAACTTCTATTCCCTCTTCTATGCCTATTATTCTTAGGGTGGCTCTTTTAAAATTGGCCCAGATCTCTTCGATGTCCAATTCGTACTGTCGTATTTTTTTTTTCTAAGTTATGTACTATAGATTCATTGTTAGTTTGGTCATCCTCTAAGAGTGATATTCTATTTTCCATGTGGTCTAATCTGTTGTTTATAGTTTGCATAGGTGACTTCATTTCGATTATTTCATCTTTTACTTCCTTCAATGCTTCTGTTTGGTTCCTCTTTAGGTCTTCGAATTTTCTGTTCATTTGTTCCTTTATGTCTTCCTTTATTTCTTTAAAGCTCTGCCTACATTCTTTCTGAAAATTCTGTATTGTTTCTAGTATTAAAGCTCTGAATTGTTCTTCTGGTAGTCTCTGCCACTGCCATTCTGGGTTGGTGAGATCTGTTATTGAGGGGTTGTGGTGGCTCATTGTTTCTTTGTTGTTTCTCCTTCCCATGGTTTCCCTGTTCATCGATTTATATCTTTGCTGTTCTTGCAAGTTTTCGTGTCCAATCTCTGTAGTTGAGGTTTAGGGGTGACAGGGTGTATTCAGAGATAGAGTTTGAGTGAGAGGTCGCAGTGATAGGTGCAGAGATAGGGTAAAGAAGGGGGTAAAGATTAGAGATGGTAGCTATTGATATGTGACAGGAAAAAGAGAAAAAGAAAAGATAGGAGGTAAAGTATAGCAGAGAGGAATATGGGGGGGGGCTTGTAAAAGGGGTAAGGAGGGGGTTCAATGACCTCAAGTTCCACTAGAGCTGCAGTCACTGCATCTGTAGCCAGGGCACCAGCCTGTAGCTTTTCAATTGCCTTTTGACAAGCTCGTTTGCATACATGTTTATATTCCTTGGCTTTGGATTCAGAATGATAACCTGCACCTGCGTCAGTCCAGAGCCCTCACTGCGCCGGAAGTAGTCATCCGCCCGTTTGGAGTACAATTTTTAAAAGTAGTTCTTGATGATCCTCTGAATTTCCACAATGTTGGTGGTAATAACACCTTTTTCATCTCTTCTTTTGGAAATTTGGATTGATTCTTTCCTTTGGTTAGATTGGCTAATGGCTTATCTATCTTGTTTATTTTTTCAAGAAACCAGCTTTTGTTTTGTTGACTTTCTGTATTTTTTATTCTCTGTTAAATGATTTTCTGCTCTGATTTTCATAATTTCCTGTCTTCTACCATCTTTGTGCTTAGACTTTTCTTTTTTTTCAAGGACTTTGAGCTTTGTCATTAGATTACTTATTTGGTGATTTTCTGTTGTTCATTCAGTGCTATAAATTTTCCTCTTAGTACTGCCTGCAAGGTTTCCCAAAAGTTTTGATATATTGCATCTATGTTTTCATATGTTTCAAGAAATTTTTTAATTTCTCCCCTTGTATGACCCATCCCTCATTCAGCAGTGTGCTGTTCAGTCTCCATGTGTTTATATGGTTGCTCTGGGTCCTCTTAGAGTTGATTTCTAGTTTCATTCCATTGTGGTTTGAAAAGACATAAGGAACTATGTTGTATTTTTTTAATTTGTCAGTACTCACTTCATGGCCCAGAAAGTCTCTTTTGGAAAAGGTTCCATGGGCAGCTGAGAAAAGTGTGAATTCAGCTGTAGTTGGGTGAAATATTCTGTATGTGTCTAATAGGTCCATTTCAGTTCTTTTGTCCAGAAGAATGGTCTAGTGATATAAGAGAAGTATTGAAGTCTCCCAGTATTATTGTATTGGAGTCTATGTGTGACTTTATGTCATGAAGAGTTTGTTTTATGAAAGTGGCTGCACCTATGTTTGGGGCATAAATGTTGACAATTGTTATTTCCTCTTGCTGAATTGTTCCTTTTACTAGTAGAAAATGACCTACTTTGTCTCTTCTGATAAGCTTAGGGTTGAAGTCCAATTTATCTGATATCATACTTGCTATTCCTGCTTGTCTTTGAATTCCATTGGCATGGATTACCTTACTCCAGCCCTTCACTTTTAGTTTGTGGGAATCTTTGCTTGTAAGATGTGTTTTTTGCAGGCAGCATATAGATGGATTCTGGGTTTTAATCCATTTTGCCACCTTGTTTCTTTTTATTGGGAAATTGAGGGCATAAATATTCCATGTGATTATTGAAAGATGATTTTTAATCCCAACATTTTGAGTTTTGTCTTCTGTTTGAGGTAGTGCTTGTTCTTCTTTGCTTATTAGTTTGCTTCCTCAAAATTATTGTTTCTCTGGTTCTGCTGTTTCCTTTTTAGTTCTTCTTTATACTTACTCTCTTTGAGTATGTTCTCTATTGCTGGTTGGGAAGACATAAATCTTTCAGTTTCTGTTTGTCTTGGAAGGTTTTTATTTTCCTATCAATTTTGAGAGAAAGTTTTGCTGGGTAGGAGAATCTTGGCTTCGAGTCATTTTTTGAAGAGTTTGGAATATGTTGATCCAGCCCTTCCTAGCTTTTAGGACTTGATTTGAGATGTGTGGAGAGACTTTTCTTGATTTGTTTCTAAATGTCACTTGGTCTTTTACTTTTGTTGCCTTTAAAATTTTCTCCTTGGCCTATACATTAGTCAATTTGATTATTATTTGGTGTGGTGAACCTCTTCTTTAGTCTTGTCTAGAGGGATTTCTATATGTTGCCTGTACCTGTGTGTCAACTTCTCTTTCTATGTTTGGACAATTCTCTGATATCAGTTCTTTGAACAGATGGTTTATTCCATTAGTTTTGACTTCTAATCCCTCTTCTATGCCTATAATTATTAGGTTAGCTCTTTTAAAATTGGCCCAGATCTCGTCAATGTCCAATTCATACTGTCAATTTTTTCCCAAAATTATGTGGTATGCATTCATTTTGGAATGTTCATCTTCTAAGAATGATATTCTGTTTTCCATGTTGTCTAATTTACTGTTTATAGCTTGTATTGATGCCTTCACTTCAATTGTTGCATCTTTCACATCCTTCACTTCCTTCAAGGCTTTTCTTTGATTCATGTTCAGGGTGTCAGATTCTTTGTTTATTTGTTCCTTTATTTCTTTCCAGCTCTCCCTGCATTCTTTTAAGAAATCTTATATCATTTCTGTTATTAAAGATCTGTATTGTTCTGGTAACCTGCCATTCTGTGTTGGTGAGTTCTGTATTGTGTGATTGTGGTAGCTCATTGTTTCTTTGCTATTTTTCCTTCCCAGGATTTTCCTCTTCTTAACTTTATGTCTTTGCTGTGCTTACAAGCTTTCTTTCAATTTATAGGTTTCTTATTTTTATTTTCTCTCTGTGAATAGTATCTTGTACTGTGATGAAATTATTCTTGGGCTTCTTCTGCCCACTGTAATGGTGCCATTGGTGGGTTTCAGGTGTTGACTTCTAGGGTCCATTTTTTGCTTCTGTTATGGGTATTCGTCTCAGAGGTGTTGTTAGGACATTTTGTGGTCTCTGCATTTTTTAGTCCTAGATGTGGGATGTGTTGATTCCTTCTATCAACAGAAGTGAGTTTATCCTTGGTGTTTGGCAGTTCTCTCTGGTGGTTCACCTCTCTGGTCCAATCTCGGCAGTAGGGATTTAGAGGTGTCCGCTAGTATATACAAGGACAGGTTGTGTTCAGTGTTGAAGGTTGTGTGTGGGGGGAGAAGCCACAGTGATGAATGCCAAAATAGGGTAAAGTAGAAGGTCTGATCCAGTGGAATAAGAGTTTGAGTGTGTTAAAGTGATATATGGTAAATATTAGACATAGTGGATGTGTGGAGTATTCTGGTAGTCAATTATTTAGGTGTGCTGGTATGAAATGGTCTTGATATGAGGCAGGCAAATAAGGAAAAAGTAAGGAGAAGGTTGAGAAGAAAATAGATAGGAGAGAGGGAGAGAAGCTTGTAAAATGGATGAGGAAGAGAGCTGAAAACTGAGCAAAATAGCAAAGCAACCAACCATTCAAACAAACAAACATAAATAAATAAAACAAAAATAGAGTAAAAAATTTTAAAAACCCAAGAAAACAAAAACAATAACATAAACCCTGCAAGTATATAACTACAGTGTTGGGGGGCCAGCCCTCCAGGCAGCAGGGTTGGGGGGCCTTTGGTAGGTGTGGATCGAGACAAGGTTGAGAGATTACACTCACACCCAATGCAGTGTTGAAATACATCTGTTAATTCATGTCAGTCACCATTTCTTATACTATCTTTTACAATGAGGCAGGAATTTTTATAGACTTGTTTTTCCTAAAGTTGAGTGGGTACATCTTTAACTAGAAAAGTTATTTCCCATAGTATTTGATGGGATTAAGAAAACAGCAAAGGTTACAGAATACAATATGTATATAAAAATTCTTTTACTATGAAAACAGTGTTAAAGGTTAATGATGAAGAGGAGCCTCTATTCATCAGTTTAAATCTTCATTATTTATTTTAGCTCCTGTAAGCAGTGTTCTTATCTTATTCTCAGGCAGCTAGAGTTAATTAATGTGTGATGGAGACAAAGGGGGAAAGTAGACAAACTACCTGTCTTAAAGCTTTCTCTACTCATAGATAAAATAATAGATCTAAGTTTCTTTGGTTTAGTAGCTAAGCTTGCAAAGTCCAATTCCTCATGTTTGTAAAAGATTAGTGAATATCTTTGAGATGAGCTGAGGCATTGTCTTTTTCAGCTAACATTGAGGAATCACAATCCATCCAGCCATCCTTTGTCTCTAAGAAATTTTCCTTTATAATTAATGTGAAAGCAAAACCCAAACACCCCAAATTTCCAGAATATAATAATTCAAAGTGGGAAATGCCACACATTCCTTCTTTTGGAATCATCTGCCTTGGAGGGTTCTAGCGGGACCCAGCCCTTGCTCAAGGCCCAGCTACTAGGATGATTTTACAATACAGAGCCCAGTTGTACTCTCCAGTCCTTTTGGATCTGCATGGATATTTTCAGCTTTTAAATGTCTACTCACTATATTCAATTTTTTAGTATGTTTCAGGCATTTTTATTTGTTCTCTGTCAGTGCAGGCAAGTAGTTCTGCTGGCACTTCTTCTGCTGCAAGATTGTGTCTCTGAGCTCTTCTCAGTACCTATCCCTGTAAGCTTTTGTCTATGTAAGCAGAAGGTGTCACTGGATCTGGACCCAGTGTAAACCCGAGGCTCCAAGCTTTCCACCAGCCCTGTCTGCATCTCTCTCTCTGCCTTTGCTGGTGGCAGGTGTGCAGTCTAAATGCCGGGAATTTTTCAGGAAGCCTGAAATGTATCTGTGCCCTGTGTGCTCTAGGTCCTTCCTGCACTTCTGCTCCTATCTATCTGGTATAAGGTCAGGTGACCGAGTGTCATTTGCCACAGAGGCCCCGCTGGACAGTTAACTTACAATTGAGTGCTGCTTTGGCTCTGGAGGGAGATGTGAGCTCGGGTGTCCCTGCCACAGGTTTATCCTGGTCATCCCAGGCATTCTGGTCAGTGTCAATTGTGTGGAGATATGCTACCTGATTAGGGTGTGAAGTTCTGGAGTCGCTTACTCCACATCTGGTCACTAAGTATGCAGGAGGTTGTTAGATGTTTCAGGGCTAGTAGGCCCACTTCAGATGGCTGGTTCAATGGCTGCTCTGGCATGCGAGGGCTCCTTCCCTCTTTCTGGGTTCTGTTCAGCTGTGCTTTAATTTTCATTACTTTGTTCACTTTTATTGATGCTTTTTTTTCTTCTGTCAAGAAGCTGCTTGGAATAGAATGTCAATTTTGTTGCTTTACATTAGAGGCTTAGGCACAATGATCCCTGAGATGGGCCATTTTTCAAGCTATGTATCATACTTTACAAAAATAGATGGTTAGGAATAAGGAATACTGAATTTGATCTTTAAGCCTTGATGACCTTATTTTATTGTCACTTGACAGCTTCTTCATGTTTCTTCAAAAGGCTATGTTTTGCAGGAATTGGAGACTTCCCCCAAGAGGTTTAAACCTGCATTTTACGCATCTAAGCACTTTTTAAGTCATAGCCTAAGATTCATATGAATATTTTTGAATGGGTTTAATTACCTGGAGTGGTCAAGTATTTTTTTTTTAAATAACTGTCTTTAAACATATTTTTTTAGATCTCTCTCCTACTTGCCTGTGAAAAACTTGAGGTAATTTTGGAACATTTTGGTTACTAATTACGTATATTAAGAGTACGATTTTAAAATTAAAAAATTTAAACAAATTCTCTGAGCTATACCCCAAGCCCCAGAAGCTTTGTTCTTGATTGGGTGTCTTGAGAAAGTAGAGTGCTTATATGATTAGGTTGCATATCTAAACAAATCCTATCTATAGGGTGAGCTGACAAAAACAAAATCAAAGTTGTAAATGTAAAAAAGTATAGTCACTAGTTTTAGCTAGAAGAGCAGGGTGCTTGGTATTTTGTGGCTTAAACAGGGAACATGTTTGTCAATGTTCCGACATAATTATGAAGTGCTCTTGCGTTTATATCTATCATGGTCACAGAGTGGTATTGATGTTCAATGAAATTATTTATGTTCAACAGAAGAACACCGAGGTCTGGCCATGACTCCCAGGCCTGTACACAGTAATACCAAGGCCTGGGTGATAGCCATTGTCTGGAAGTCAATGACTGCTTTTTTACATCAAACCTACACTACTTTTTCTCTCTTTCACACTAAGATAATATGCCGCTTGGGTTAAAGAATTATTCATTATTTTACCCTAAGAACTTGCAGTAAGACCAGGTGAGTAACAGAAAGTCAAGGAATATCTGTTGAATTAATATTTACTTAACCAAAACTGTGACTAGATTTTTTTGGAACAGCTCAAGAGAGCATCCTTTTAATTTATTTATTCAATGTTTATCACTCTCATCATCTTTAACTGGTTTATTGATATAGCCCCAAAATAAACATTTCTTACCAAAAAAGTGCATGGTCCAAAATACATTTCTTAAAAAGTAATTGTGAATTATAATCAAATGTACACTAAAGGATATAAAATAATTACAGCTTTGATTAAAGTTTTAAATGCCATTTCATAAAGAAAATTTAATAGAGAAGAGAAAATCTCTATTTCCTAATTGACGTCTTTGGCAATGTTTGCATCCACCTTACAACTTTAACACTTTCTCCTTCTTTCGCCTTTTAATGAGCCTAGGTTTATTCACCTTGGATTCAAGGAAACTACTTATGAAAATAAAAGAACAGTGTCTTGTATCTGAGATCATGTTCCTGAGCACCAGCTGGTGACATTGAGATGATACATTACACCAATAAATAACAAAACTGACTTCTTTCCTCTCCCTTGTGAAATACTGACAGATGAGCCTCAGTAGTATATTATCAAAACACCACTATACTAGTGATGCATTGGAGCAGAGCACCACCAGAAAGCCTTTCTCTCAAGTGAAATATTACTCTGTCAAAAGGTCTTAGAGATCTAAGTATGCATTTCCAAATCCAGCCCATGGGCTTATTTTGGAAATGAAAATCAAAGGCTTCAAAAAATGTTTTTAATCATAATATATCAAAAATTGCAATGCAAGTGTGTGATAGCTGGGAGCTGAAGCAATTCAAATTCATAAATAATGTATTTTTCTTGTTCTGTATACTGTATGTGAAAAGATTAGCCTACCTCCTGAGTAAAAAGCTTAAGGTGAGTGACAAAGACAGTAAACAACTGTCCACAAGAGCGACTACAGGGGACTTAGGAATGCACCGGGGACTTTTATATGAAGTTTAAGGAAAATGGTCTCAGAACCACCTTGCAAGAAAAAACAGTAGAGTGAATTCAAACTTCTTTTTCTATAAGAGAAGCTTTAAAATTTTCCCCCAAAGTGTGAAGCCTGTGCTTTCAACCCAAAATATTTAAGCGACTGTGAACAGATCAGAACAAATGAGGGCATGAAGAGTCTCCTTGTAGGCTCAGCAATAGAAGGCTCTGAAATCACTACAGCTACTTCCCAGAAACTCAGGTTCAAAACTTAGATTTCAACATTTTCAGATAGCCTAGAACACTGCCCTGGAATAACCATTCAGTTTAATCAGTTCAGCCAAAGAACCATCAAGGTTGCATGGGAACATGGAAATGTAAGAGGGTTACCCAGCCCAGTGACAGGAAGTGGCCGAAGAGACACCAGGGAGCCTGAATCCAAGCCAGCAGCCCTAATGTGGAGAGATCTGCTTAGAGCCTTAAGGGATGTTTTCCTTGCATAAATTGTCTTGCCATAGGAAACCCATTTTTATCATTTGTACCAAGTGGTCATATATGTTACTAGAGTACTTGGGGAAGTCCTGGAGAGGGGGAGAGAACTCAGACAGCATTAATTTATATTTTAGTAAGTGAAAATAACTTTAATATATCTCAGAAGTTACAACAGATGAGTGTAGCTTTCATCTGTCCAGGTGTGTGCTATATAGAGTAGTAACCTAAAGAATTCAGATTTTTTTTTAAACAGTTGCAAAAGAATTGGTTCTAGGTTATATCCCCTCTTAGAACTCTGTATCTCTGGTTCTTGCTAACCTGGCTCATTTTCTTGATGTTAGCTCTCTAAGAATTGATATGTAATAATTGGACACAGTTATCTATCTATTACCTCAAACATCATTTCTTTGTGTTGGGGGCATTAAAAAATCCTCTCTTCTAGTTACTTTGAAATATGCAATACATTATTAACTATAGTCTTCCTACTGTGTTAGAGTACTAGGACTTAGTCTTCCTCTCTCACTATAATTTTTATTCATGAACCAGTTTCCCCCTATCATTTCCTGCTCCTTTCCCCCAACCTCTTCCATTCTTTGTAAACCACAATTCAATATTATCTTTAATCAACATATGACTTTTATTCTGTATTCTTATGTATTCTCTGTTTATCTGATTAATGCTCCTAGATTGTAGGCACATATTTCTTCTTGCATTACTGCTTCTTAAATTGTTGAAGGCATGAATGATATTCACACTTTATAAGGCTGGTATAAGTTTGTCCTCTAAAAATGATGCAGACTATGCAACAGAAGGTAAATCTTACAGTGCTTCAGCTTTGTCCAGAAACTATCATTTATAACCTGGATCTTATATATTTTAGGAGCTAGGGGAAATGGAGTATATTGAGCAGCAACGTGCAATTGGAAAGTTGTGAATATGATTACTTACTGGTCAGTATAAGTGTATATTAATACCTTAGTAATAGCATTTCCAGATGCATGAGTCAACTGTCAATCATGGGTGGAACTGACTCTGTACTTCTAGCAAAGATCTTCTTCCTAATTTATTAGTCATGGCAATTCTATTAACTGCCATGCTACTAATTGCCATTCTACTAATAGGCATTTGTGCTTCCCTGGTGGGTTAAGCCTTGCATCTTATGCATCTTAAATGAAAATAATTTCCATTATTTTCAGTGATCAAAATCACAAGTTTCTTTTTTGGTTTAGAATGTTTTAGTTTAAAATTTATTACAAGGAAACTAAAATTAACATGCCTCCCTATACCTTAAGGTTATTTACTCAAATATGTACTTTATCATTTACATATTCATTGATTTATTAGTCTATGCTTACAAAAATAATCAAGTTGTCCCATTCTAAAATGTCATTTCTTCTAGCCTGCCTCCCTTGATATTTTGCTTCCTTCAAACTGCAAATTTCTTGGAAGTAAAGACATTACTTTTCTACCTCATATCACTTAAAAGTCCACTATAATATGAAATTTGATATACCAGATAATAAAAAGGTATTTTTGTAACTAATTATATTAGTTAAGATGATTACTTATATATGAGGGTTCTTTTCAATGGTGTATTTTCTTTTTTTAACAAATTTGATTCTTTCTATATCAAATTACATTTAATAATCATTGAATATTGACCTTGTTTTATTTTCTACCTTAATAACTATGACAGAATAGATTTCTCAGTTACCTTCGACCTCCCTTAGAACATTTTTTCTAAGCCCCTTCTATAATAGTTTTCCTTTGACTACTCTGTATACTTTAGTGTTTTCTTGTATTTGCTTTCAATACTTTTCTGATATCAATTATCTTTGTGGGCAATCCTGTCCATGATATTTATTTCCTATATTATTATAGTTACTAAATATTTACCACCAACTCTGATCTATTTTTCCAAAAATAAAATCCAAAATTTTAGTAGTTTGTTAAACATTCTTCTAAGATACCCAGAGGCACCACAAGGGTAATGCCCCTCAAACTTAAATTTTAATCACCTGTTAGAAGAAGCTTGCTTATACTATCACCCTACAAATAGGTTTATGTGACCTCTATCCATCCCAAATCACTTGCCCTCCATCCATACAGCTTCTAATCTTACAAAATTTGTTCTCTCTTCACAAAGCCTCTAACACATCATCCTGACAATTCCTTCTAACCATGTGTGGTATATTTCTTGTTTTGATTTCTAATCATATGAGACTTCCCACTCCAGAGTCTGTCACTTCTGACTGGACACATAGATTCCTTTTTTACACAACCCCTCAAATCTTATTCAAATGTAACCTCCTTAACCATCTTCACCAATGTTTTATCTCACTTTGTCCCTATCCCATTTCTTAAAATAAACAAAACCAGCTAGGCATTGTGGCACATGCTTGTAATTCCAGTACTTAGGAAGATAAAACTGGGTGATCCCAAGTTCATGGCTAGCCTCAGCAACTTAATGATGCCCTTAGCTACTTAATGGGAATCTGTTTTAAAATAAAAAATAAAATAAAGCTGGAGGTGTAGCTCAGAGGTAGAATGTCCCTGGGTTCAATCCCCAGTAAAAAACAACAACAACAACAAAAAAAACGCCCTTCTATACTGTCAACTCTTTATCTAATCTATTCTTTGCAAAGTATTACACATCTGAGGAACTGAAGGAGACCATGTACCAAGTTGTCTGCCACCATCGCAAGCAATACAGAACACCTACTCAGTCACATTCTTTTACCTTTGTAGCTCAATACTTTTCAGATTGAGACTTAACCATTACATTCTGCTACCCTTCTTGCTCTTTTTTCAAATGGCCAAAAAATATGTTGAGAAAAGAGAAAATCATATATTGTATAGTTAAAATTGTTAGGAAGCATTTTTTGAAAAATACTAAAGCTATTTTCGAAACACAATAATAAAATGAAGGCAGCAATATGGTTGCTACTTTACAGAAGGCATATTAAAGGGAAGAGAAAAACAACCTCTCATATCAGACTTACAAGTACCACATTTTAAATTGTTCTATAGAAGAAGTAAATAGACCTGGAATAAATAGAATTCAACTTATAAGATTTTTGTGGTTTTAAATTGTATTGCACCATTTCACATGAAAATGAGCTGCAGAAATTTGACACATAATTTATTACTCTCACTTCTATTTATATTTAGAATTTTATGGTGCATTCCATCTATTTCTAAGAAACTTAGGCTACTTGTTAGATTATTATGTTGCCTAAGGGAGGGAGCAGACATATGTTATTATTCATCTTATTAGAGCAGACAATTCATAAAAGTTACACCCTCCAGAAATATTTAGAAAAAGTCTACCATGCTCTGAGTTGACTCTGCTTAAGTAGTAACTCACAGTCCATGGGGGGGAAATACTACCACTTTTCAGATAACTATGCAGTTTGGACACACACACACACACACACACACACACACACACACACACACACTTCCAAAATATCAAAGAATGAATCAATAGCTCTTTTTAACAGATGCTCTTATTTTCTAGGGTTTCTAGGGTTTCATCATTTAGCCAGTTAGTTTTAGTTGCATGATACTCAGAGACCAAAAAAAGATCAGCTAGTAGTCATATCATAACCTGGTAAAGTTAGTTGTTGATAAAATGGAAGGATATGCACAAAATTAAAAAATAGCTGCTAAAAGTCAAAATATTTCACTCTGATATCATTAGAAGAAATAAGCATATGATTTTTCTGTATTATTCAAATTCTCCCAGCTGTGTAATTTTATAAAGCTCTAGTCACTAGATTGTCTCTTACTATGCAAGCATCTTCAAAAATGTAAAAGCATCTGGACATATGTTTTATTAGAATTCAGTTTCTTCTTTTTATATCAGTATACTCATTTGTTTAGCTTCTTTTTTTTAATGATTCTTCAAATATATTTTGAGTGCTTGCTATATGCTATGCACTGCTCTTAAGCTCTAGCAAAAAAAAGCAATGAACATATGTCCATGGCCTGGCCTCAATGTTTCCTTCAGTTTGACTCAACTTTAGACAGGCTTCTCCAGAGGGTAGGCCCCTGCTCCTGGACACTTTATTTTAGAAAACTTGGAAGTATATATCTTGTGTAGAGCAAAAATATATTAAAAACATAGCCAGCCTTCTAAAAAGAGACAAGTTGAAGGTAAATACCCAGATTTCACTCTCATACCTGGCTCCTGACTCCTGCACATGATCTTTGGTCCTGTTAAAAGTGAACTTGATATAGCTCATCCCTCAATGTTTATTTTGTGTAATTTTTGTGTGTGTGTTTGTGCCATACTGGGGATTGAACTCAGGGGCATTCTATCTCCGAGATACACCCCCAGCCCTATATTTTATTCTTTATTTTGAAACAGGGTTTCACTAAGTTGCAGAATGCCTTACTAGGTAGCTGAGGCTGGCTGCGAACCCGGATCCTCCAGTCTCAGCCTCCCAAATGCTGGGATTACAAGCGTGTGCCACCACACCCGGCTTATTTTGTGTAATTTTTAAGCTAAATTTATACTATTATAATATTTGTGTCCCCTTTCAAGTATTTATTCATTTATTTGCTTGCATTAGACTGAAATGTCATGTCACTTGATATAAAGAGTCAGGACTCAGATGTATGTTGAATATAGAATGGAAGATAATATCTTAATATAGTTAAAAATGTTCATAATTATAAAAACATAAACATAGACAAAGTTTAGGCACTAAAAATGAAAGTAATCACATGGATACCAGATTATGGTTCTGAAAACAATGGAGCAAAACCTTGTGATTTAGAGAAATTAGAAAATTCCCAAAAGAGCTGGGCATGGTGGCACAGCTTGTAATCCCAGCACTTGGGAGGCTGAGAGAGGAGGACTGCAGGCCTGCAGCAAGCCTAAGAAACCTTGTGAGTCCCTCTGCAACTTAGTGAGACTGTGTTACAAAATAAAAAATAAAATTGGGCTGAGGGTGTCACTTGGAGGTAGAATGCCCCTGAGTTCAATCCTCAGTATCACAAAAAAAAGAAAGAAAATTCCTGAAATAGAAATTTTATGTTACTCCCCTTATATTATCCTTATATTAGAAGGTAATTAATAAAAGGGTATTGGAGCAGTGAATGAAGAAATAAATTATTTGAACATACCAAGAGTCCTGAAAGGACTCTGAATGAAATGGAAAGAGTTGATTTCATTCTATAGATAGTATGGCATTAGGAAATATTTTGAAAACCAAATTAGATCACACACATGCCCACACATATGAGAATTCATGATAACTCAGTGATTGTAAATTGTTAGTAAATATCTAAATCAGTCTTGCATTTTCTGTCTTCTTTTCCAATTCTTATCATAATTCCTCGCATGACTCACTCTGAACACCACCTGTGCCTACCCAGAACATACAAGGATCCTAACCTTGCTCATAGATGTTGACTTGAATGTAAAACTACCCCCATTTCAACATAAAGCCTGCTCTACCCCATAGATAGTATTTATCCCTTAAGTAAAATGTGAATACCTTTGGAACACCCTTATAACATACTTCAAAAACACCTTCACCTTTAATACAACATCCTTACAACACTCTTCAAATCCAATACCTTATAGAATGTATTTTCACTTGTCCATCAGATCAATATTTCAAAAACTCAGCATGAAACTTCTGCAACACCATTAAACACTTTATTCTTTACATCATCCCATTAATTTCTACCTATGTAGAAATCATAATTATTATTATTTTCAATGGCACATCATAATCAAACTTTTTCAAATCAGTAATGAGGAGAAAATTTTGAGAGCAGTCAGAGAAAAAAGATAATGTATGTGAAGCAACAAAGAACAAGAGGCTTCTCATCAGAAGTCAATCAAACTAAAAAATGCATAAAATATTCCACTGCATCCCATTTTGTTTGATTTTACTTTTGATTATTGCCCATGAAGATTCATCATATTGTGTCTAAGGAGTGTGAATTTCACCTCAAATTAGTGTGTTCATGATATTCCTTAAGTCAATTTCATAGTTTCTGTGGGGAAAAAAAAAAGGTCCATATACTAGTGAAAGTGACATACTCATCAGGCTGCTCCCCTCTAAAATTAGAATCTGGAAGAACCTCAGAGACATAATTTCCAGGACTCCCCTAGAAAATCAATCAACTTTATACAAAGGGGAGATAGTTGGGTAGTGTCTCAAAGGGAAGAAATAGAATTGGGGATCACGAAGGTCCCTGGCCAGCCCCTGGCACTCTTTTTAGAAGACTCTGCCAGCCCTCACTGATCCTAGCCCCTAGAAATGTCCTTAGAGAATGATGGGTAAGGAGCTTCAAAAATAAGAGTATCACCTAGGACAGAGAAATATTTCCACTTACCCTCGTCTAAAGGCATGACCATACAAAATGGCTATTATTAAACCAATTCACATAGTTACTTTATCTATAAATTTAAAGCCTGCTAACAAGTATTAAAATTACATTTGGATTGAAAATATATGTAGATTAATAAATGCAAAAGTGAGAATAATGAGAGATGAAAGGGTGGTGTTTTAGAATTGGCAAGTACAAAATTATTTTCTTGCACTACGAATGCCAACTTTTCAGAGTTAAGAGAAAATTGTTGAGAGATTATGGAATAAAGTGTTGGAAATATTCTTATCAAAGTGAAAAATGTGTTGATAAAATAAAGGCATAATTTAAACATATTATAGGAAATGAATATTAAACCTGCAAGAATAAATGTGGATTATGTAATGGTGTGGATTATGTAATAATGGTAGTTCACTTTTTATGAAGATTATTGTTTTTCAGATTATACAAAGTAGAATTAAACAGAAAAAAATATAGTTATCTAGTTTGTAAATCTTTTGAGGGCATTGAGAACCTTAGATTTTAAGATTATTTTGTATAATAAATGTTTAAGATAAAAAAAAGAATAAGACTGAGAACCAGTTCAATTTAGCAGACTTTCTTCAAAGCTTGTCATAGACATGAGATTGTTGTTCTTGCTATATTAAAATAATGGTTCCATTCCCAAGACCAGTCCTACATTTAGGATAAAAATACTCTTTCCAGCTCAAAAAGAAGAAAAAAAATCATTAATGACATATTTTACATCTTAAAAATCATAGGCTTAAAAGCTAAAATGAGTATTGACATTTTTTTTTGATGACTATCCATCTAATCACTTCTAATCATTATTTTTCTAACAGTATATTTTACTGGTTGCTTGGATATTTTTAATATATAATATTTTGCACTATTATATGATCATCTGCTGTGGTGATATTGTATATATGTTGCTGCTTTCTAAAAAATGTTATGTGTTATTTGGACAAAAATTTTGGCATCCAATTCCTAACACATACACACACACACACACATTATAGGACATTGATTGTGCATCAGTAAGAGTTGTCCTTGATCCAGTTTAGGGAAATTAGCATTGTATTAGCATGGTACATTTTATAAACATAATTACCAAATACTTAGACATAATGTCCTATGTGACTTATGAAAATATTTTTTCTTAGAAGACATACATTCCTGCATGACTTTCAATTTGGTAAAAATGGGAATGAACCAAAATCAGGATGTTCATTATAGGTAATTCCTCTGCCCAGCAGCTCTCATATCCATGTCCTAAACTCAAAATGACTTACCAAACTTCACAGTAGCTTAGGAATAATTTTCTTAATATTCATAGTACAATATTATATAAATAAATATTTAGCAATAACTAATGTTGCCAAATATTTTGCTTTTTTAAAGAAAGTTTGATTTTTATCATTGTGTTCAAATGACATGGACTATGCAAACTGTTAATATTTGTATATAAAATTTTTTATCCCCCTCAACACATTCATCTAGATGTGTGTATGTGTTTGTGTATATATGTGTATGTATTTCTTAGTAGGTTTTTCAGTGATATACATTAGAAAATCAGATCCTAAGCAAAGTATTTTACTTTTTCTTCAAACGATCTTCACTCCCCACCATATACTTAAAAGTTTTGTCATTTGAAAAACACTAAAAATATCTCTCCATTCTGCAGAGGTGTAGGATTTGGTTTATCCCCCCAAATCCTTAACATTTCCAGTGAAGCTCTGAGGATTCCTAAACCTGTACTTTGCAGAATAAAAAAACTTTTATCCAGGATGACTGGCAATCAGTGAACAACATTTACGGATTCAATAAATACCTGTGGTAGTTAACCATCCTTGACACCAGAATTAGAAAAGTAAGGCTTTGTTTCATGCAGTTTAGCACTTACATGAGATGAAGGATGACAGAAAATATGGGAATTATTAAGTATGCAATGTTATTCACGTGCTAGTATGGAAATATTAAGTTCTCTTTAAATTCAAAATATTTTCTAGTTTTCTCAGTTTAAATGAATCACAGATCTACTCTATTCATATTTTATTTTTTTATGTACTTCTACTGGTGACATACATGCACACAGCATTTGGTTCCCCCTGACCCCTCCTCTTTCCCCATCCCATCCTTCCCCATACAGGGTACTGAGATTTACATTGGTATTTTCACATATGTACACAAAGTCAATGGTAGTAGTTCCTTCATTGATCCTCACTCTTCCTCCTCCTCTTCCCCTAGAACAACTCCTTGGCTCCACTAAGGTTTCTTCTCCATTATCTAGAGTCCCTTTGGTATACTGATTACTACCTGGCTTCCATATATTAGAGAAAATATATGACCCTTCATTTTCTGTGACCGGCTAATCTCACAGGTCCTTCCATTTTCCACAAATGACATAATTTTCATCTTCTTTATTGCTGAGCAGAATTTCATTGTATATATTTCCCATAATTTTGTAATTCATTCTTCTGTTGATGGACACCTAGGTTGGTTCCATAATTTGGCTATTGTGAATTGCCCTTCTATGAACATGGACATGCATATATTACTGTAGTTTTCTGATTTCAGTCCCTTTGGGAAGACACCCAGGAGTGGTATAGCTGGATCATATGGTGATCCACATCCTTGCCAGTATTTTTCATTGATTGTGTTTTTAATGATTGCCATTTTGATTGAGGTTAAATGGAATCTCTGTGTAGTTTTGATTTGCATCTCCCTGATTGCTAATGAAGTTAAATATTTTTTTCATGTATATATTGGCCATTTATATGTCTTCTTCTATGAAGTGTCTATTTGATTCAGCTGCCCATTTTTTTATTGGGTTATTTCTTTTCAGTGTAAAGTCCTTTAAGTTCTTTGTATATTCTAGATATTAGTCCTCTATCAGAGGGATAGTTGTCAAAGATCTCCCATTCTGTAGAATTTCTCTTTAGACTCTTGATGACTTCCTTTGATGAGCAAACATTTTCTAGTTTGATACCATCCCATTTATTAATTCCTATTTTAATTTTCTTGCTGAGGAAGTTACCTGTATCTGTATGTTAGAATGTTGGACCTATGCCTCCTCTAGTAGTTTCAAAGTCTCTAGTCTATATTCAAGGTCTTGGCCCAAAGACAGACACACAGATCCATGAAACAAGATAGAAGATACAGAATCAAATTCACACACTTACAGCCAATTGATTTTCAACAAAGATGCCAAATACATACATTGAAGGAAAGACAGCCTTTTCAAACAAGGTGTTGGAAAAACTGGCTATCCAGTTGTAGAAAAATGGAACTAAATCCCTACCTCTCACTCTACACAGGAGTCAAGATGAATCTATTAATATTTTACATTCTTCAGTAGGCCCTTATATTTATTAAAAAGGAAAGATAACAAAGAACAAACTCTACTTCTCTTTTGAGAGCTTGTACTTTATATACTATCATCATGTTTCCCCTCATATGTTAGGCTTCTATCTTATACACATGAATCCTCTACTAATGGTATTAAAATCAAGATTCATAAGGTCACATTGCAAATTAATAAGAAGTAATTGTTTTATTCTATCTTCCTCCAATCCATAGTGATATTATCTTAAAAAGAGAATATGAAATATAACTTAAATGTTTATACTACTAAAAGCATAACCTTCATTTTCCCCAAAATTCAAAACAAATTTAAATGTGAAGCCTATTTTTGTTTAAAAAAATAAGTTGAAAGTGAAAGCCTGAGAGACAAAAAATGGAAAATAATGTAAAAGAATCCGTGAGCCGGGCGTGGTGGCGCACGCTTGTAATCCCAGCATTCGGGAGGCTGAGACCGGAGGATCCGGGTTCGTGGCCAGCCTCAGCTACCTAGTGAGGCACTCCACAGCTTAGTGAGACTCAGTTTCAAGATAAAGAATTAAAAAATAGGGCTGAGGGTGTAGCTCGAAGGTAGAACGCCCCTGAGTTCAATCCCCAATACCGCAAAAAAAAAAAAAAAAAAAAAAAAGAAACCATGTGTCATTGAATCCCATTTTCAGAAAAATGATATGAAGATGCCTTCAGAGTTTGTATATCTGGCCTGGGATTACACTAAACATTGTGTAACTTGCCTAGGACTACAGAGCCAGCCAAGATTTAAATTAATAATTCTAAATTAAATAAAGTACTCTTACAAGCACAAAATGACTACCTCCCTTTTTTATATACTTTTAACATAAGAATTTATAATTAAAAACACATTCGCTTTTCCTTAAGAATTATAAAGACACAATAATAACAAGTAAAGTCTACCTAACCTTGGTAATGACATTATTGATAGATTAGAGTGCATTTGTGCTAATACCACAAGAGTTTTTAATATTTTTCTTCAAGATTAAGCAATAAAAGTATTATGTAAGTTGATTGGAATGGGCCTCATATTTGAAGTATATTGATGAATAAAGATGGAACTTAAAAACTAAAAGAGTGGAATACTCAAGAAGACTTACAAGTTAATCTGGTTTGTGCTAAAACATGCCAGGATAGTGGTCACAGTGATGGAAATCCATCCTCCCATTTCTGAGGGCCAGAATATAAGAACTGTAAATAATATACACTTAGAAGCCATTTGGGGGGTATGCTTGGAGCAAGAGGTGGAAGAGAAGGAGGAGGGAGTAAAAGGGAGAAAGGAGAAGGAGGAGGAGAGCAGCAGCTCAAAAGGTAAATGACAGATTGGAACAAAATTATTTACAACTTATATTACAAAAAAAAAAGTGATATATAAGGCCTAATATTTTTTAAAGCCTTGGGAATATCAATACCATAAAAATACAAACAGAGAATGAAAACAGATGTTCACAGAAAAGTAAATACTATTTGTTTGGACTTGAATAGGTGTCCAATTTTACATATTGAGAAAATTAGAAAATAAAACTAAAGTAGTCTATTATTCATGGTTTCATTTACCATGATTTCAGTTACCTGCTGTCAATTTATATTGAATAGAAAATGTCAGAACAGAATTTAGGAAATGTTTCATAACATAAAAAAATATTATAAAGAAAGAATTCTGTATAATTTGGGAAAAACTAAAAAAAGGTTACATCTTAAAATATTGATGTTAAATAGTCATTGTTGGCCATTTTACCAAGATAGTTGTTTAAATTTTTAGCCTATGAAGAATCAAAATCATAAAGAATTGTCTTTAAAATTTTATTGTAAATATTATGGTTTTGAAGTTTGACTAGAGGGTACTTTTATAAACCTCATCTGCATAATATTTGTGTTCTTAATTATGGTATTTGATAATGAATATTGTTGTAATTCTGAAATGAGAACATCTGAAATTAGAATATTAATTTTCAACTTTAAATTTATGATCACATGATACAAAATTTAAATTTATCATAAGTATGTATGATAAACATAAGTATTTAAGAAAAATATCAATTTACCTAGAATGTGGTACTATTTGCCATTTCAGGAATCCACTGGGAGTCTAGGAACATATCCCCTGTGGATAAGAAAGAAGAGGCTATGTACTAAAATATTTTTTCACCTTCCAGAACATAAAAAGAAATTCTACAGTTTGATGGTGCACTTTGTGAAGAAGGGGTGTGTGATCCTGGCATTCTCATATTTTGCTGGAAGGAATACAAATACATCTTATATAGGGGATCCTGGTATCATTTATCAACTTTTAAAACCTATTAACCTTTTCAACCAACAACCCCACTGCTGGACTTCATCCTACAGACATCCCTGCACATCTGTACACCTACAGATAAAATTAAGCAAACGACATTAACTGAAGTATTCTTTATAATGATAAAAAATAACAAATACTGAAAATGATTCTAGGTACTAGCAATAGAGAATTAGCCAGAAACAAGAAACACAAAATAGGTATTGTGTACCTAATAGGGAATAAAGATTTTATTCTTGTTTCTGTGCTCCTAAGGAAAAGAGCCTCTAAAGCTAAATCTAAGGTGAGGAGGGAGGTATAGAAATATATATATTATATGTCTGTTTAAGAAGTAGATGCAATAAAAATACATACATGCATATTTATATTTGCATTCACTTGCATAGATAAAGTTAGTTTAAAAAGTGAAAAACAAAAGGTAATTATGCATAGAAGGTGAGAGGAGTGATGTGAGCAGAAAGAGTGATGGGAGCAAATTTATTGGTTCAAATTTTTAAATATAATATACTCTTTAAACATGCAAATGTTAATAATATTTAAACTGTTTATGTCACCTTTCATCAGTACTTTCAGGAAGATAAAGGCCTACTTCACTTTTTTCAATTACCTATTTTTTATATTTGTGACATTCAAATCAGAAACTCTAAAGTATTACCTTGTTTCATTCATGCAAATGGATATTTAGTACAATTCTCATTTAAGATCTCTGATTCCTCTACTCACTAAGTAATTGTTAGGAAACCATGGAGAAGTAAAATAGTTTTATTTTCCTTCTTCTTGTTATGTAATTATATTTGTTGTGTAATGTCTACCTGCTTTACAAACATGATTACTTAGATATATTGTGCTATAATTCTAATCAGTTATTATTTCCCTGCCTCCTCAGTGCTTGACTGCTACTGGCTCACAGCTTCTGGTTAGGATGAAAAACAGATCCTATTGTGGAGAATCTCATAACAGCAATGATATCCACATTGCTGAGGCATTTGAAGGACTGCAAAACTTACCCCAAAGTGAACAGAATAATATTATTGCTCAAACATTAAAAGTTTAAGTCCTTATTTTGGAGATATCTACCTAACAGAAATATATACATACCTCCTCATATAAACACACATATACACCCCCCCCACACACACACACACTGTGTGAAGAGAAAAATAACTCAGAAAAAGGATTGCTCCTCAGTGATAGCACAGAAATTAGACTGACCTGAGACAGCTATTCTTTCAAATATAAACACAATCACCTGTGGTTGGTAACTACTAAATGCACAGGACACAAAATGTGAATGAGGCAGAGGTTCAACTGTCAAGAGACCTGCAAACAGAGTGCAAGAGTAAACAGAGTGATGGTCACATAGACAAATAACTACCTTTGAGAGGCAAGTTGCATGAATTTTAATGGGAGCACCAGTAAGGGGCACAATTCATCCTGGAATCTTTTTTAGGAGGAGATGCAAGAGCAGAGGCTTCAACAAGGGATCTGAAGTCAGACTTTGTAGCAGGGGTTGGAGTGGTGGGTGAGGTTGAATCTTCTAGTCAGAAAGAGCAGCAGCAATGAGGAAGTGAATGAAAGACACTATTTCACACTAACATTCTAATTAATGAGTTCAAAGCCACATAAAGCAACTGCAAATAAATCATGATCTGAGAGAAATTTCTAACATTGCTTTTCCCTAGTGAGCAACCCACAATAGATAACTGGCAAAAAGTCAACGTCTTGCCAGGTGTGCTAGTGCATGCCTATAATCTCAATACTTGGGAGGCTGAAAACCGGAGGATCACAGGTAGGGGTCCACCTCAACAATTTAGGGAGGCTCTCAGAAACTTAGTGAGACCCTGTTTCAAAATAAAAAATAAAATCAGTCTGGGATATAGCTTGGAGGTAGAATGCCTTTGGGTTCAAGCCCCAGCATCATACACACAAAAATAAAATAAAAACTAAAAAAAAAAAAAAAGAGAGAAAGAAAGAAGCAAGAAAGAAAGAAAGAAAGAAAAAGCTAAGGTCAGTAGTTATATATCTGCAAGGGGTAGTACTCTACCCTAATATTTGTAAAGTATGCAAAAATAATTGTGACGTAATTATTTTCTAATTTTATGGAGTTATATAAATAAGTTATGTACTTAAAGTTTCTGGAGACATATATCATATTAGATGTCTATTTAAGCACCCTTATATATATGGATATGTGTTTGTAAAATATAGGTGATAGTGAGTAAATTCTTCTATTTTTATTCTCTGCGATTATTTCTAGGACCAAAATATTATATTCATTTAAAATATGCATCAATTTTTAAAAATTTTAAAATAAGATCAATTCAGAATTTGTCTGATATTTAAGGTTTTTTTTTCCATTAGAGCACTTTAAATTCTCTTAATTAATTCTCATTTCACTTGCTTGTCTCTATAACTTTCTTTCACAAGTCTTTTACATTAGATACTGAGACTCATATCCATGGCTAAAATAAAAAATGAGAAAAAATTGTATCAGGAACAAACTTCACTGTATTAAGTTTGTTGGGGGAAGGGGAACTTGAAATTCAACACTGTGTATGTTCATACTGTCAATATGATGAAGTTGCTATTTATATTTATTACCTGTTAGTAAAAGAAAAGTTCAACTGTTTTTTCCTCCTCTTTTCCTTATCACACTAAAATAGCGTTTCAATTATATATTATATTACTACAATGATTATTTGTCTTTTTTGATGTGGAAGGTAAAGTTGTTTCAGCTTTCAAAGTGGATATGAGTCTCAGTATCTAATGTAAAAGACTTGTGAAACTTCATGCATTTTGTATTACATGTAACTTCATACCTAAGAATGTATAGTAGTAACTCATGGAATTCGATGTCAGAAAAAAAAGACTTGAAAAAATATAATTTCCAGATTTCATACTTATTGATAAGGAAAAATTTGAAAATAATTTTATAGAGTATATTTCTACTTAATTACATTTGGTGTAATATTTAAAACTATACAACTTACAAGATCACTATACAGTTCCTTTTGAATATACTACATGTAACTTCACTTTAGATGTCTCTTCATCCATGACAATTTATCATTAAGAATCTGAGGTATCACCCTCAACATGCTCTGGAAGCCATGCTGTGGCCAGAGTAAAATGTGAATTTAACAATTTCACAGTCAGTTCAATTCAACAAACATTTATGGAGCATCTACCCAGTAATTGAAATTTTTCTAGGTCTATAGCAAAACTCAGTAATAAGTAACAAATAGCCTCTACTCTAAAGGAGTTTATTATCTGATACTGGTGATATATTATAAAAGGTCATATAATTGTCTGTAAAAGAAAAGAAAGCACTATTAAGGTGCCAAGACAAAAAAAGTGGTGTCAGACTCAGAGGGTTAGGGAGTAATCACGGAATGACAACTGAGCTGGGTCTTGAACACTAATTAGGATTTTAACAGGCAGAGCCAAAGAATTCAGATTTAGGGAAATAATAAGTAAAGCCTGAAAAAGTGAAACTGCATTCATTTATCTAAGCACAGATTTAGAAAATATAGAATACTTAATTGGGGAAGGTTGGGATTTCAATCATTTATGAGTAATATATTATTCTTTTATGGAATTATTCAATCATATAAATCTTCTTATTAATTTTATTTTTATCAATTTTTGTCTCTGTAGTACTGGAGATGGAACCTCGTGCTTTAAGCATGATGGGCAAGTACTTGGAAAGTGGGCCACATCCTCAGCCAAATGTTGCTTTGGTCTTTTGCTCTTTTTTTCCTTACAAGAACTAATTTTAAAAATAAATGAAATACACAAGGCATGCTTTCTCACTCAAGATTCTAAAATCCTTAACAGAGTTTTAGAGAAAAATGTGTCTCTTACATTTTTACAAAATATATCAATGATAAAGTTGTATTATTTTTAGCCCTAATTTGAGCGTGCATTGTCACACCTTTTTAGCTATCTAAAAATTAGACAAATAATAAGCAAACATTTATTAAATATTAAATTCTCAAGCCCTAACACAGGCCTACAGAATCAAAAAATGACACTGGTACACCAGAATGACTACTTTGAACACTATTGTCAAGTGCACACACTTGTTAATGTATGAGAAACAGGAGAACACCCAATATTTATTGAGTGCTTTAGTTACAGAGTCTAGCCTTTGTTTTCTTTTATCCTGAAAACACATATTTTCTCTATTATATATCAGAAGTCAGAAGTTCATATATGTTCAATAGCCTGTTGAGAATGTGTGAACTGTAGGGGGATACATAAGTATTTCAAAATTGTATTTGCATGGCTAAAGATATTATTTAACAAAACAATGTATAGTTCCAGGACCTTTGCTCTTGAATAAACAGGAATTTGATTTAATTACATCTAATCATGCATATTCTTAGTCTCAGGGTTTTCATCACCAAATCAATGATTTTAAAAAGTGGTTGGATAAGTCATGATTTTCTTAAAAATTGCAAATCATATGTAAATATGCTCAGACAAATGAGGACAACAATGGAATAAAGGCTAAGTAATGAAAATAAATTCATAAAGCATATATAATAACTTTCAGAAGCAGTAGAGTCACTATGAGGTGTCTTGTGTCTCTAGTGTCTTGTAAAATATAAACTGAATAAAGCAAGTCTCTGGAGTTGCCAGGATTTGATCTCAAGTTTTGGAATGATTTCTACAAATCTTGTGTACAAAAATAGCAGAAATGTTTAGGTAAATGTGGTTAGCAATATATTCATTGTGAGCCCATAGAATGCTAAGATCATTCTAGTGCAAGCATGTTAATACAATTTTCATGTGTAGGTATCAGAAATGACTTTTGTTACATAGAATGTATTTAAATAAAATTAATAGCATTAAATCAAAACAATAAATTTTTTACTGCTAAAGAAACAAAAACATCTACATATAAATTTATTAAGTAAGATGCAGCCAAATATTGCTCAATAGATTCTGTAAGTGTTCTTAAAGCTTTCATTTCTAAAATAACAATTTTGTTTCCAGACCATTTTATCTTTTGGAAGAGATAGGTTTTTATTCTGTGGTCTTTTAATCTATTCTGACCAGAATGTAAAGTCTACTGACAATTAAACATCTGTACTACATAACCTTTTGCTGGTTCAATGTGAACCTTTCCAGATTGGCCACACTCACTCATTAAAACTAACGAGAGCTTTATGGTTAATTCCCTACATGCCAGGATGAATATTGTTCTATAGCGTTCAATAGCCCTTAAATTTTTCTCATTTCTTACCTGTTGTGCCAATAGCTAATAACTGAATTATGCCATCTGTTTCTTTCACATACTTATCTAAAAATGAAAAAAGTCATTTTCCATTGTATGATTAAATGCATAGCCCAAGTTAATATCATAATATGGTTAAACCAAGCTATAGTTAAATTTCTTGTATGAAGTATATACAAAACTTTTTTAATATTCTTGAAATAGGAGATTTCTTAAAGAATCTCTATTCCAACAGAAAGCTCTTATAGATATTAAAATTTTTTCATCAAATTTTCCCTAGGAGAAAGATTAAATGTGTTTGATAGACGAAGCACAGTTAGGTTAACAAGATGGTTGAGTATACTATACTAAAAAGAAAAATATTTCCTGGAGCAGGGTATTCATTTTTATCTTTATGAACCATTTTTTCAAGGTTAACATAGTTACATCATGTTTCATAGTAGGAAAGCATCACAGAGTTTAAAATATAATCTGTTAGGATCATTATTTCACCCCCATTACTTGACACCAGGTCCAATGAAGAGTAGGCATTTGAATTTTTATTTTCAACTTCCTATACTATTGCCGTGGGATAATGCGGTCCCACTCATGAGTCCTTGGCCTCCATGATAAAAAGAATTTTAACACGTGCCAGTCAGGAACAAAAGGCAGGTCTTTATTCAGGAAAATCAGGGACTCGGGGAAACAGGTAAGCAGAGATCTTCAGGACCATGTGGGCAAGGGAGAGAGAGAGGAAAAAGGAGGAAGGGGCTTCTTTTATAAACTTTTAAGAAGGGTGGGCACAGAAGCAGTCTGAACCTCCTCCTGTTTCAGGTATAGGTGGGTGATAGGCGGGCAATCCAAGTTGGATCCTCCTCTTCCTCAGGTTTCAAGATGGATCTGACCTTGGCTGTGAATCTCAGGTGTCCTTGGCCTTGAATCTCAGGTGGGGGCAGGACTTCAGGGGATTAGGGTGTGGGACCTCCTAAGAAACTTCCAAGGGGTGGAGTTAGCTTAAAACTCTCCAGATTTTAAAACTATATTTTTCCTTTTCCTCCCAGTGTCTCCTTCTTACCTAATTTTATTCCTCCTATTCTACCTTATCACTATCACATTAAATAAATGAGTTTTTTAATTAAATAGCATAATTAATTTATAGTGTATAAAGAATTCTGCTTCTAGATTACACTTGTTACATGGCAGAACAAAGCTGTTCCTCAAAAAACAAACACATTTGAAGGCATCAGAGAACTTCAGAAACAATGTTTAAGAGGAGAAAAATTCCAAAGCAGATTTCCAGAGGAGAATCTAGAATTCACAGCTAACCGAAAGCATCATCCCAGGCTAGGCACTGATTAGAGGCTGAGTATCAAGCCATTGGTCAGTTAGGGACTGGAAGAGGGAAGCCAGAGCCTCTGACAGAGCTGCTTGCTTCAGTGTCAAGGTGCTGAGAGTGAGAATGCTTCACTAGAATTCAGCACTAGACAACAATATTGAAAAAAGTTTGTATGCCCAAGAGGGAGGTGTGAGTGGAAAACTAAGAATTTCCAACCACTTTTCCATCCAGACACTGACTGGTCTGCACCCTGTGCTATGGATTTCTATCTTATTGCGGTTCTGTTTACAATTCTCTGATAAAAATGTTTCAGCACACTTTCAGATGTTATTGTCTATTTTATATTGCTATATCTTTTATAAAGTGTCTTTCAAATTTTTGCTTTCTATTAATATAAGGGGGTTGTTTGTGTTGTAATTAGTGGTTTGTAAGAAGAGAGAAGGATCCAACATAACAAAAGAAATACATGACAAAGATTATGAAAGTCCTAAATTGTGGAACAATATTTCTGATGAGTATAGATGAAAAATTTCATTCTGTATAAAATATAAGAATGATTATATTAACATATAAAAATGTAATGAGTACTGCCCAAGTGAATTTGCATTAGTTAACACTATAAAATGAATCTCTGTGACTCAAATACTGGGATTACTGAAGTATACCACTGAGCCTCACTAAGGCTTTCATGTATTACAAATACATATACACAGAAAAATAAAGAAATGTTTGGTTTACTTATAAAGTAAATAACTATATGCAATGAAAACAAGTAACAACTCCCAGCAACGAGATGGATAAATGACACAACATAATGTGAAGCAAAATAAACTAGACAGAAGGGACAAACTATTGTAAGATGCAAAACCCATGATAGTTCAGAATGGACAAAACAAACAACTCTGTTAACTGTTAGGAAAGTGTGTGTTTTTGTGTAGATAGTAATTTTAAGGTAACTAACATGAGGCTTCTATGATTTCCATTCAATGTAGCATTAAAAAGTGTATTTTTTGTCTAAGAATTGTTTTGTCTAAGAATTCTTTCAGCATAATGTGCTTCAGATTGCCTTAAATATTAATAGATTATTCCTTTATGTGCTCAATGTTACACTATATGAAAATATCAAAATTTTTCATCCATTATTCTATATAAAGCAATTTAAGCTATCTCTTTCTACTTTGGAACAATTTCTCCATTTATTTGGATTGTTTATTATATTTCATCTAAGTATTTATATGGTTGGGTTTGGTCGATTATAAATATTATATTATATTAATAATGGCAAATTTAGGGATTAGGACACATGTCATTTTCACTTATTATGCTAATAACAATCATCTTATCATCAATATCAGACCAATTTATGTGAAATATAGGTCATTGAAGCCATCTCATTTAGATAGAACATTATCATATTATAGCATCTACATATATTATAAACTAGATAAGAAAATATGTATATTCAAAGTCATGTCACTATTAAGTCAGGAGGGCAAAATAGTCATATATATTTACACCTTTTCAAATGCTATTATTTTCTTCATGAAGATATAAATTTTTTTCCCCTGGTGTAACTGTCCCTCAGCTAGAATTCCATTAGCTGCTGGTATGTGTCATTTACTTCTTGTATTTCTCCTTCATTCTTGAAAGGTATTTTTAGTGGATAAATTATTTCAAGTTGGGAGTTTTTCAGTTCTGTACATGAAAAATAATGGTTCACTGATTTCCTGCCTCCAATTTTTAATGAGAAGTAAACACTACGTAATGCCATATTATATAATTATATTTATGTGGAGTCATAGAAGATTAAAATTAACCTTGTGTTTCCAGGATCTTGCACAGAGAAAACTTTTTGGATGACATTTTGTGTAAGGAGCCAGCCCTCAAGGCAACAGGGTCGGGGCATCCCTTGTTAGGTGGGGATTGAGTATGACGTAGTGAGAATACGCTTACACCCAATGCAGTGTTGAAGACATATCTGTTTAGTTCATGTCATCACTGTTTTTTTATACTCTTTTACAACAAGGTAAACAGAACAGGAATTTTTACAGTCTTGTTTTTTCCTAAAGCTGAGTGAGTACATCTTTAACTAAAAAAGCTATTCCCATAGTATTTGCTGGGATTAAGAAAACAGCAAAGGTTACAGAATACAATATGTATATAAAAATTCTTTTAGTACAAAAACAGTGTTAAAGGTTAACAATGGAGAGGGAACTCTATTCATTATATTAAATCTTTACTATTTGTTCAACTCCTGTTAGGCAGTTAGATGTGTGGTGAAGACAAGGGGGAGGTGTTTCAGAGAGAGAGAAAAACTATCTGTCTTAAAGCTTTCTTTATTCACAGATAAAAAATAGTAGACCTAAGTTCCTTTGATTTGTATCTAAGCTTGTAAGGGTCAATTCTGATGTTTGTAGAGGGTTAATGAATATCTCTGAGATGAGCTGAGACATTGTTTTTTTCAGCTACCATTGATGACTCACAATCTGTTTAGCCATGCCGTGTCTTTAGGAAATTTTTTCTTTATAATTAATGTGAAAGTAAAACCCAAAGCACCCCAAATTTCCAGAATATAATAATGCAAAGTGGGAAATGCCACATGTTCCTTCTACTGAAATCAATTGCCTTGCAAGATTTCAGAGGGCTGAGCCATACTCAAGCCCAGCTTATCAGTATGACGTCACAATTTTGCATATGTACTGAGTTAAAGTATTAGATCTGAGTGTTCATAATTAGTAATGTAGTTCAAGTTTGCAGGCACATGTATCAAAGAGAACAATGGACATAGAGATCTGGAAAGACCACTCCTTGATTTTTCAGGGGAATACAGATTAGTACATGGATGTGATTAAACTAAGTGTGAGGAAAGAATCACTTGAGAGGTGAAAGGGAATAAACACACTGTTCACCAAGGGCAAGAAATAGTGACTGTTCTCAGTAGTCCATGGAAAAACTCATAATAGAGGGAATAGACTGTAGGGCATTAGAAATGGTTTTGATTCATTCATTCTTTCAGTGGGGAACAATTAGATTTTATCTAAACATGACTGTGATCTCACTGAACATTTTTTTTGTGCATACTGGGGATTGAACTCAGGAGAATTCTACCTCTGAGCTATACCCTCAGACCTATTTTATATTCTTTATTTTGAAACATGGTCTCACTAAGTTGTGGAGTGCCTCACTAGGTAGCTGAGGCTGGCCATGAGCCCAGATCCTCCTGTCTCAGCCTCCCAAATACTGGGATTACAAGCATGTGCCACCATGCCCGGCGTGCTCAACAAATTTTAAAAGCAGAATTCACATGATGGGGAAGGAAATATATTAATGCACCAAAGAAAGTATAAAAATAAGATACAAGTGAATTAGATCTATTTCTATGTAACTAACTACATCCCAGTACAGAGCTTAAGAACATTGGGAAATACAATACCATCACTAAATATGGTAAAAACCATAATCTAAGTTTCACTAAAAAAATTAATAGACCTGAAAAGCTTGAATAAATGACTCAAAAGAAGAAAAAAAATGATCAATTGAAACTAGCCAAACATTGACATGACTACTAAAATTAGCAAAATAAAAAAAACAAAAAAACTGAAACAATTAATATATCATACTTGTTCAAAAATTAAGTTGTGATTTGAAAGATATTCAAAATGTGAATTACTTTCTAGAGGTAAAACAATACAATGTCTGAGAAGAAAAAAGTCAATCTGGAATCAAGGGAAGTTTAAATCTTCTTGAAGAAAGAATTAGTGAATTTAAAACACTGCAGAAAATACTCAAACTAAAATAAGAATGAGAAAAAATGTTAAAAAAAATCAGCAGAGCCTCATTGCTCTATGAGACAACTGTAAACAACACAATGTATGCATTTTGGGGAACTCACAAGGAAGGAGAGAATGGATAGTAAAGAAAACATACTTGCAAAATCAGCAGCAGAAACATTTCAAAATGTCAGGAAAACTACAAGATCTAAGAAACCCAACAAACTACGGAAACAAGATATCTAAAGGAAAAAACACTAAAGCATGTCGTATTTAAATTTCTCAAAGTCACAGATAAAGGATCTAAAAGAAATGTTAGGAAAAAAAGACATTTTGTTTAAAAGAGAGCAAAAATAAATATGATAGAAAAGTTCTCAGAAAAAATTTAAGCAGGATGACAGTAGAACAACATCTTTGATTGCTAAAAGACAACACTTTCAACCTATAATTCTACACCTAGCAAAGAATCTTTTTAAAATGAAGGAAAACTCATGGTATTTTCAAGCACACAAAAACTGAAAGAATTCATGAGCAGCATACTTGCTTTATGAGAAATGTTAAAGTCAGTCTTTCAGGAGAAAACTAACATCTGAGAAAAACACGTATCTGAAAAGAGTCTCAGAATTGGCAACTATGCATGTAAATACATTAAAATTTGTTTGGTGAGGGGTATTAAACCCAGGTACACTCTGCATCTGAGTCATAGTCCCAGAACTTTTTATTTTTTATTTTGAAACAAGGGCTTACTAAGTTGCTGAGGCTGGCTGGCTTTATACCTGCAATCCTCCTGTCTCAGGCTTCCAAGTAACTAGGGTCACAGGCATGCACCACCATATCCAGCTCATCAATACATATTTATAAATACATATTTATAAATTTATAAGCAATCTTTGGGATGTAAACAGAAATGTTCTCAGGGTACATATTGTAGACTTTGTAGGGTACAAGATCTGTGCAACACTCAGTTCTTTATTCGTAATGTGAAAGAAGCCATAATTAATATACAACATAACAGGCATGTTATATATCAATAAAACATTACTGATTAAAAAATATCAGACAGCCTGGCCTGCAGGCCAAATTTGCTGACCAGTGATAAAGAATACCTGTAAGAGTTGCCTTGCACTTCTTTCAGTATGTCTTTTCTAATCCTCAGACACAAATAATGCTTTGATTTTTTATTATTAGACTAGCTTACATGTTTTTAGGTCTTACATAGGTAATCATATGATCTGTGCTTTTCGTATTTGAATTTTTTTTGAGGTACTGAAGATTGAACTCAGGTGCATTCTACCTCTGAGCTACACTCCCACCCCTATTTTTTATTCTTTATTTTGAAAACAGGGCCTCACTAAGTTGTGGAATTCCTCACTAGGTAGCTGAGGCTGGCTGCGAACCTGGATCCTCTGGTCTCAGTCTCCCAAATGCTGGGATTACAAGTGTGTGCCACCATGCCTGGCTTGACATTTTTGTTTAATATAAACTTGAAGATTAATGATTTCACTGATACAAAGTCAATGATTTTTTTTTTACTGTAGAGCAATATTAAAGTGAATATGCAGTAGTCTCTCCTTCTATCTTCCAAGATCCCCAGTGACTGCCTAAAGTCACAGACAGTACCAAATTCTGCATATACTGTTTGTTTCTTATGCATGCATACTTATGATAAAGTTTGATTTATAAATCAAGCCTAGTAATAAGTTAACAAAATTAACTATAATAAAATAGAGCAATTAAAACATTATGCTGTAATAAATTTTGTGTGGATGTGGTGGTTTCTCTCTTTTGAAAGACTTAAGATGAATATTGATATTATGGAAAATGGATGGTTGTGGGTAACTGAAACCACAGAAAGTAAAACTGCAGATTAGAAAAGACTGTACAGCATTCAACATCACAGATATATTCACATGAAAATATCACAATTTCTTTCTTTTCTCCTGCTGATAGAAAATTGAGTTATTTCCTGATTGTTGTAACTATAAAATTTCTATCTACTGTCATGCACAACTTCTTTTGTGGACACATGTTTTTACTTCTTTTGACCAATGCCAATGAATGGAATTGTTAAAATGTTTAGTTATGTGTGTGTGTTTAATAAGCCTCTGCCAACTAGTTTCCAAAATAGTTGCACAGTTTAACATACTGACTAACAATGAAAGTAGGGACAAATTGCTTTCTGAAACCACTGTGCCACAGAACCTTTAGCCTTATAATGAGAAGTTCCTAAATTTCAGTATAGATTACACTACAGTTAGATAGAATGGTAATTAAGTAGAAACTAGGATTTAGTAAATACTAGTATATCCTATACTAATTCTAATTTTCATAAATAATATCATTTTATTACCTAAGGGCTCATCTAAGATAGCTAAATATTATTATTCTCATTTTACATATTTAAACAACAGTAAACACCAATAAAACAAAGACACAGAATAGTTAAATAATTTTCTTAATTTGACTCACAAAGCTAATAAATTAGAAAACTAAATCTTGTTTTGAATGGACATTCTTCTTTGACAATGTGTGTCTTAGCTAACAAGGTAATTTACTAAAAAGAATTCTACTCACAAGCATGTTTGTAGATCTTTCATCATTTAATGTACAGAGTACATCATTTAACATGGCAAGATTTTGTTTTTGAGAGGATTTTAAGTCTTCCAAACTCATTTAAAAATGATAGGCACTTGGTTTTATGATATAATTGTATATTAAGTCATTTGGCAGGTAATCACATAAATAAAATTTGTATTTTTATTACCTAAATATTTTGAAAAACAATATGTACACAATGGAATTTTACTCAGCCATAAAGAAGAACAAAATCATGTTATTTGCAAGGAAATGGAGGCAACTGGAAAACATTATGTTAAGTGAGATTAGCCAGTCACAAAGAGTAAAGCAGCATATGTTCTCCCTAATTTGCGGATGCTAGGGAGAAGATGGGGCATAAGAGGGTCTCCAGATGAAAAAGGAGAGACATTCGAAAGCAAAGAAGTAGATTTAGCCGAGGGGGTTGGACGGGGGTGGGGGGGGACACTAATGTATATCAAGGTCACTCACTAAACTGAACTTGAGAGGGAGGGAGGGAGGGCGAGGGAGCGGGGTGGGAATTGGGGGAAGGGGTCAAATGAGAATTGTGAGCACATGTATCGTTATCAATTTGCACCTAACAAAGATGTATGCTTACAATGTATGAATAAAAAAAAAATGAAGATCAATTGTTTCAAAGTTGAAAGATAAATGCCAAAGCAAAATATTATTATTTAATCACAGTGCTTTAGATAATAATATACTACATTGCCTACCTATTCTACTTAAAAGATGACAATGTGTTTTTCTATTAAAATACTTCATACTACAATTTGCAATGTATCTTTTGATGATTCATGTCTATATAGGTTAAACTTTCTATAGGGGTGATGATAATAGAGGATTGTTTCTCTTGCAGGAACATTTAAGTATATTAAATAGGACATTAATTTTAAAGTTTGAGAAAATTATTTAAGTAAATCACCAATAACTGTAAATATAACAGGAATTTAAAATACATATACATGTTACATATATATATATATATATATATATTTTTTTTTTTTTTTTTTTTTTTTTTTTTGTGGTACTGGGGGTTGAACTCAGGGGCATTCTATCTCCGAGCTATACCCCCAGCCCTATTTTTACCGAGTCTCACTAAGTTGCGGAGTGCCTCACTAGGTAGCTGAGGCTGGCCGCAAACCCGGATCCTCTGGTCTCAGCCTCCCGAATGCTGGGATTACAAGCGTGCGCCACCACACCCGGCGGTACATATGTATATTTAATTTAAAATACATATATATGTTAAATCAACATTTAAGTGTTGATGGTAACTCATATTCTAATTCTATTTTTTATAAAAAATGATGTTGCATTGCCTTTTAAAGGCATGTTTATTAGCACTTTTAATATTATTTAAAATTGGATTCTCTCCATAGTTCATATTATTTATTATAATTTGGGATCTTCCAAGTTTCAATTTCAATGGTGGTAATGTAAAAATTATGAAGAGGTTCTTTTCTTTTTTTTAATATAGCTATAGCTAATATGTAGCTGTTACTTCAAAAATATATTGTTAAAAAATCACTATTCCTTAGTTTTTGTAGCATTATCATGCTGCTTTTAGAATAGTTTGAACTGTGAAATGATTGTTTTAAAATAAGCTCTTGTAGTACAAAAAGAACTAGACAAACCTAGCATGATATTAAACTTACACTGGTATGGTATTGTAATTTGTGATGTGCAATATGTTCACCAAATTTAACTACATTGAACAAGACCCTCTGGACTTATGCATAAAGAAACCCTGCATGTCACCTAGTAAGCCGGATCCTCCGGTCTCAGCCTCCCAAATGCTGCGATTACAAGCATGCGCCACCACGCCCGGCTCAAATGGGCTATTTCTTTACAAAATTTTACTGGACAGATTAGTTTTCATTTACCTAGTAGCCCACTTTTACATTTTTTCTCTCAACATGAATTTATTTTTCCTAAAAATATCAGCAAAAAACCTTCAGTAAATGCTGTGACCCTGTTTACAGATGACTCCTCTAACAGCAAAGCAAGTGTAATAAAAGGCTCAGACCAACCTATTATTCTCCAAACGAAGGAAACTTCTGCCCAAAGAACAGAATTAGTGGCAGTCATACATGCTTTTACCATTACCCCTGAGCCTTTCAATCTCTTTACAGATTCTAAATATATAACAAAATTATTTACAGCTATTGAAACTTCATTTATATATAACTCATGTGATATAGCCATACTTTTAAAAAGATTACAGCAACTGGGCATGGTGGTGAATGCTTGGAATCCCAGCATTTGTGAGGCTGAGACCGGAGGATCCAGGTTCGTGGCAGGCCTCAGCTACCTAGTGAGGCCTCTGCAACTTAGTGAGACCCTATTTCAAAATAAAGTATAAAAAATAGAGCTGGGGTTTAGCTCAGCGGTAGAATGCCCCTAAATTCAATCCCCAGTACTGGAGAAAAAAAAGATTACAGCAGTTAATTACAAATAGAATTCATCCTTACTTTATTGGACATATAAGGGGACACAGTAGTCTTCCTTGTCTGCTTGCTGCAGGAAATGCCTTAGCGGATAAAGCTACTAAAGGTATAGGCAGTGTATTAGAAGCTAAAGAAAGTCATAAAATACATCATCAAAATGCTAAGACATTACAAATGCTTTATTCCTTAACTAGAGAACAGGCAAGACAAATAGTGTGGGATTGCCCCCAGTGTGTAATTCATATCCTCTCATTGGCTATGGGAGTCAATCCTAGGGGGCTGAAGCTTCATTCATTATGGCAAATGGATGTGACACACAATCCTTCTTTTGGACGAGCATCCTTTCTTTTCTTGGATACGTTCTCACACGTAATTTTTGCCACTGCTCATACTGGAGAAAGATATAAGGATGTCATGCAACATTTGTTTGCTGCTTTTGCATATATGGGTACTCCCAGTAAAAACTTAAAACAGGTAATGCTCCTGCATACACTTCTGCTAGCTTAAAAAAAACTTTGTAATACTTTAGGAATTAAACATTCCACTGGAATCCCTTATAATCCCCAAGAGCAAGCTATAGTTGAAAGAGCCCATCAAACATTAAAAATTCAAATAGAAAAACTATCTAATTCAGAGCTAAGATATGCCTCTCCACATGCTCTTCTTTCTCATGCCCTTTTTGTTATCAATCATCTAAATAAAAATACAGAAGGCATTATAGTCATGCAAAGACACTCTGCTTTACAAATAAAGCCTTCTCAAACCATGGTAAAATGGAGAGACCTAATGACCCGCAAATGGAAAGGACCTGATTTATTGCTAACTGTGAGGCAAGGATATGCTTGTATTTTTCCACAGGACATAAATGCTCCTCTGTGGATTCCTGATAGACTCATCAGGCATGCCTTGTCACTGACACAATCATCTTCCCCCATGGCCATATCCCCAGATCTCCTGGACCCAGAATGAGATGCTCAGTGCTCAAATGTCTAATTTCAATCTTCATCCTTACAGCTTGCCTTTCCTGGCCTTATTTATGATACAGTGTATATTAACTAAATATCCTATGCCAAAAAACTATGTAACTCTTATAGTTTTCCATCAACCTCCCTTTGTTATGCTGCCTGTACACTTAACTAATCCCTAGTATGATGACATAGGAGTACAGCTTTTTAAACAAATTACCAATATTATTCATCCAAAAATATTTGTAGCTGCTCAAATTTTAGGAATTACTGACTTAATATCTATTATTACTTCTCTAGCTGTTTCAACTACTGCCTTAATTACCAATATTAATACTGCTCATCATGTTAATCCATTGTTACATAATGTTACTCTAGCTTTAGCTGCACAAAAAATCATAGATAAAAAAATTAGAAACTTGTATCTCAGCCTTAGAAGAAGCAGTGCTGTATTTAGGAAGTCATGTAACTAACATTAAAACTAGATTGTTCACTAGATGCCATGCAGAGTACAAATGGATATGTGTTACTCCCTTGCCTTATAATGATTCTCAGCATTCCTGATCACAGGTGGAAAATCATTTATTAGGAAACTGGAACAACACTAACATAGCCCCTGATCTACAGGCATTACAAAATCAAATAAAATATATTAGTTGAGACTATATAGATGTTAGTTATACTGCCAAAATGGCCTCTGATTTTTTTATTCAACTTTCTAAACAATTAGATATACATTCATATATGAGCTAAGGAATTTCTATTGCACTTGCTTTGTTGCTTATAATCATATTTTGTTCATGTTTTTCAGTCATCATCCAACTGATTTCATGATCTGTCAAGTCACTTGCCATAGGAGTAGAAGCCACTAAATTAAAAAATAAAAAGGGGAAATGCCACAGCTCCTTAATAGCGGGATCTTGAGCAAGGCTCGGTCTGCTGGAGTCCTGCAAGGCAGACGATTCCAAAAGAAGGAATGCATGGCATATCCCAATTTGCATTATTATATTCTGGAAATTTGGGGTGCTTTGGATTTTGCTTTTATATTAATTATAAAGGAAAACCTCTAGCTGGGCGTGGTGGTGCACACTCGTAATCCCAGAATTTGGGAGGCTGAGACAGGAGGATCCGGTTTGCAGCCAGCCTCAGCTACCTAGTGAGGCACTCTGCAACTTAGTGAGACCCTGTTTCCAAATAAAGAATAAAAAAATAGGACTGGGGGTGTAGCTTGGAGGTAGAATGCCCCTGAGTTCAATCCCCAGTACTGCAAAAAATTAAAAAATTAGTAAAGGAAAACTTCTTAGAAACATGTGGCCTGACATTGATCTCTTAGCTGAAAAAAAAAGCAGTGCCTTGAGACAACCCAATGCATTAATCTTTTACAAGCATTAGTATAGAAACAGGCTTTGAAAATTTATCTAAATAGCTACGACAAATAGTCTTTTGCCCACTACCACCTGGTCTCCCTGGAATCCTCTAACTACCTGACATAAGAGAGAATACTGCTTAAAGGGGCTAAACAAAATTGTAAAGATTTTAACTAATGGAAAAGAATTTTTATATACGTGTTGTGACCTTAACTGGTTGAGGATAACCTTTGGAAAAACGAGTCTGTAAAAATTCATGTTCTACATGCCTCACTGTAAAAAATAGTATAAAACAGTGACAAACAATAAAACAGATATGATTCTTCACTGCATTTGGTGTGAGCATATTCTCGGGACCTTGTCTCCTTCCACACCTGTTGAGAGACCCCTGACCCCACTGCCTCGAGGGCTGGACCCCAGTAAGTAACATTATTATCCAATAAAAATTTCAAACAGCCATCATAAAATGATAAAATGAGTACTTACAAGGATCCTGGAAGCTAATAAAAATAGAACATTTCAGCAAAGAGATACTAGCTAAAAAGAAAAACCCAATGTAAATACAGTAACTAAAATTATAACAACAATAACAACAACAAAAATATTGGGAATGGGATCAAAAAGAGAATGAAGAGGCTATGGGAATGAACTATGGAAATTTGAATAACAGAAATTAATTTGAACCACACAGAGAGAAAGCAGTTGAAAAAATACATGTACTATAACAAAATACTGGTGTTCCCAAAGAGAGGAAAATGAGGGAATTGTACAAACTACTTCTAAGAATAATGGCTGGAATTTTTCAAATTTGGGGAAATATTAAGCTTACAGATTTAAGATGTGTGAACTGAACCCAAAATAGGATATGCTCCAAGAAATTCACATGACATCTGAATTGAATTTCTGAAAACTATAAACAAAGAAAAAATAGGAGAAAAGAGCAAGACAGAAATAGCAATTTACTTATAGGGGAGAACAAGCTGAATAACAGGATATTTCATACGGAACCATGGAGAACAAAGGAGGTGGCACAATGTTTTCTGCAGGCTTGAATGACACAATTGTTAATCGAGTCCAAAATGCAATCAAAATAATCTTCAGTAATGAATGAGAAATTGAGACATTACCAGATGGAGAAAAACTAATTTATTATTATCACATCTACTTTCTTTTTTTTAATTAATTATTTTTTTCAGCATGGATTTTTTATACATTTCTTGAGTACAAGGGTTACATAGACATTTATGACATATCAATCATTGTCAGATCACAAATAGCACCACTTCTTCATTTTACATGTATAGCCTACATTCTTAACATAGCCTGGTAAAGCAAACTTCTAGAGTCATAAAACCATATTCCTTTAGGGTCATATATTTACTTTCTAAGAAGTAGGAGGGTCTTTCAAATGCATAAAGCTGTCTTCTAAACACAAAGTGCACGATAAATCAAGAAAACATAGCTCCATAAGAAACAAGAAAGCACATGATAAGGAAAAAGTAGGTAAATAGAGGGGATTATGCTTATTTTTTATTTATTTTAATACTGATGACTGAACTCAGGGGCATTCTACCTCTGAGATACATCCATGGCCATATTTTATTTTTTATTTTGAAACAGGGTCTCACTAAGTTGCTGAGAGACCTTGCTAAATTGCTGAGACTGGTTTTGAACCTGAACTCTTTCTGTCTCAGCCTCCCAATACTGGGATTACAGACATGTACCACCACACTTGGTAGATTGTGATTATTTTGAGTTTTTAAGTGTATCTGACAGTTGAAACAAATATTATAATACTCTCTGATATGATTTGAATCCTTGTATATAAAATATCTATGATAATTATAAACTAATGAGGATTTCAGTAGTAAATGGAGGGAGGGAAGATAAGATTTTGAAAAAAAAAAAGATGACCATAGTAGGTTATTAGAGCAACTATTAGAAAGTTATATAAAGCAATATACTAAAAATATTAACAGAGAAACAAACTGAACTTCTAAAAGCTGTTCAAATAACCCAAAAAAGTCAAGAATGAGGAAGCATAAATACATAAAAAACAAATATAACAAAAAAGGATGGCAAGCTTTTCTCAATACATAAGTAAATATCTTAAGTTTAATGATTCTTCACAAGACACAAAAATAAACAATTCACTCAATATGAAGCTGGTGGGAAAATTAAACTCTACAGCCACCCTTACCTGTTTGGAAATTTATTTAAAAACTAAACTTTTAAGTACTATATGACTCAACAATTACTCTCCTGAACATTTCCTAGACTATCGAATTCCACAGAAAAGAAAATGTCAATGAATATTTGAAATAACTGACATAATAATACCCCATAACATAGAGGCAACCCACATGCTCTTTCACAATGTTTTGAACAAACTATGGTATGCTCATTCCATGGGATATTACTCTGTAATAAAAAGATATAAACTATGGATGAATGTATGACCTGTATAAATCTCCAGAAAATTATACTGAGTTGAATAAAAGCAAATTTCAGAAAGCTGAACAATGTTTAGGGGGATATGGTATGGTGGTAGAGTGCATGCTTAGCAGCATGCTAGCCACTTCGGGTTCTTTTATGCAGCAGTCATTATGCCTCTTCATGGGTCACATATCTGTTTTCAAAGGGACATCATCTTCTGCCTGGGGGGTTTTGAGCTTGTGATTTCAAAAGCCATTGACAAGATATAGCTGCCTTCTGTGCATATTCATTCTTGAAGCCCAATTTCAAACTGTCTTTAAGTGTTTTCTGGAGGCTTTTCCTGGGGGGAAAAAAAGTGTGTTATTTAAGAAACTTATGTCTGGGTGTGAGTGTATCAGGCCATAACTGATTTCACTATTTCACTTTTTCTTTCAACTTAATATTAATATTAAAGTCCTATTCTGGGTTCTCTTTGCTATTACTCATCTTTACATAGGACCAGTTATCTGCATGAATGAATATATGTATATATGAAGTGGTATAAAGGAGTCAACTGTGAGGCTTATGATTTGGATATTTTGCTTCATACCCCTCTAACACATTAGTTTATTCTGGATTAATGAATCATTACATTTTCTTTCTCAAAATGTGAGGTTAAAATAAGTCTGTTTTTCTAATCTGGTGGCTAATGCTTTTCCTATAGTGATTTTTTTAACAATAGCAAATATTAAAATTATTTTATTAGATTATGATAAATCCAATCAATCTTGTGAAAAACCTTTAAATAAGGTAGCTTTGAATATGTCATTCAATAATCTGATGCAGCAATTTTGTTATACTTTAGCTTCATTTTATCCAATTATCTAATTCTGGGAGAGAAAGAAAACTCTCAGTAGTAGATACTACAGACTTTGTAAGCACCTCTTCAAAATGTGGTAATGGCTTTTCCTATTTCTTTGGGCATAAGATTTATTGAATAATTAAGAAAGAGACTGAAAGAATTTCAAGATATTTATGATACATTTATATATTTACAATGGATAAAGGACTTTCTCCTTATTGTTTTCTTTTGTTACTGGAGATTGAACCTGGAACCATTTTACCTCCAGGCTACACCTTAGCTGTATTTTATTTTTTATTTTAAAACAGGGTCTCATTAAGTTGCTGAGGCTGGCCTCCTTATGTTGCTGAGGCTGTTCTTACACCTGCAATTCTCCTGTCTCAGCCTCTAAAGTACTGGGATTACAGGCATTAATTCAGCATCAAATCATGTCTCCCATTGCTCTAGATGATATCGTCTTACTATTATTTTCTGGTGTCATGATAAAACTTAATTACTGAACCAATTCATTTTCCTAGGAACTTTCAGAAAGAAAGGGGGGAAAGGCACATTTTGAAAACAGCATTAATTTTAATGGTTCCTTGGGTAGCAAAATTACTGCCTCAGCCTGAGCAATGCTGTTGAGATTTAAAACTCTTAATGTAATTTCCCTATTCTCATTTAATTAAGATTGGTATTTAGTGTTCTTGAAAAGGCCTTTGTCAAATATCCAGTTGGTGGTAAACTCTTTTGGTCTCACATTTTCCTATTTCTCTGGAATGTGCTCAAATAGTAGTAGATGTAGATGGTGACTACTTTTCTTGCTGATGTGATTTTGACATGCAGCAATGCTGGAAAACATGTTAAAGGCAAAATAGCAGCATTGTAAATAAGTCACAAGCTATAAGTATGTCAAGAACAGCTTCTCCTTTGCACTCACTTATGATTCCTGGTCTTTCCTCCACAGAGAGTAGAGATCAACTCAAGTTATAGAGAATGGAACTACCAGAAATGGGTTAATATTTGCCTTGGGAAGGTCAAAGTTCATGGAAAGCCATGATTAAACTTCTGGACTCATTGAAAGCAGTCTGTCCTCCAAGGCAAATGTTCCTGTGTTCTTGCTTGTGCCTATTCACAAATATCCCACTTTTAAACATTGCCTCAAGGATTTTCTGCACATCCTCAGTGGTTTTATTGCTCAGAAGTTTTATTATCTCAAAGATTCTCTAAAATTGTTCTGAGGTTTGCGTGGTTAGACTTTGCTCCTAGCTCTTTCTGCACCTTTACTAGTTAAACATTACTCCCTGGACTCTGCATGTATGCAGCAGTGTCCATACCACAAACTTTCCCTTTTAGAATGAATACAAGCTGTGGAACAGTGTCTAGTGGGGCCTTTGCCTAAGAGTGAGGTCCTCTGGCCTGCCCCTTTCAATCTGCTCTGTGTCTATCATTGTTTTCCTCTCAAGTGCACCTTGGGATGGGAACAAAGACAAGTTAAACCAAAGAAACCATATCTGGGCAATATGTAGGGTTATAACTATTTGCAATGCATTCTTATGCTCATTCCAGATTATTACATTTCCTATTAGTGGTATATGAATATTTTTGGCAACTGAAGCTTTTAACTTAATAAAAAAAACACTAACATTATGGGACAGGATTATTTTTTACAATAATCAGGTAATAAAAATTTCTTAGTTTATTCTTTAGTTTTAAACAATTAGCAACTTTAAAGGAATAGTTTACAATTTTAAATATGCTGGTTAGATTCTATAAAATATTTTATGTATGAATTAATCAATTTGTTTGTGTTACTGGGGAATAAACCTGAGACATTCTACCTACTAGCATACATATTTTTATTTTACTTTTTAATGTGCTTTTATTGGTACACTATTATTCCATATCATAATGTAAATCATGTTGATAATGGCATACATGCACACAGCAGTAGTGCCCACCCCCCTTCCTGGCTTCCTCATCTACCCCTTCCCATACAGAGAACTGAGACTGATATTGGGATTTCACAGATATACACACAGTTGTTGCTGGTATTTCCAATAATGAACCTCAACCTTCCCCCTCTCCTTCCCTTGGACCACTTCCTTGGCTCCACTGAGGTTTCTCCTTCATTATCTGGAGTCCCTCTGGAATCCCAGTCACTCCCTAGCTTGCACATATTAAAGAAAACATATGTCCCTTTACTTTCTGTGACTGGCTAATCTCATTTAATGAGATTAATAATGTTCTCCAGGTCCTTCCATTTTCTTGCAGATGACATTTTATTATTATTTATTGCTGAGAATTCCATTGTATGCATCTCCTATTCATCTGTTGATGGATACCTGGGTTGATTCCATAATTTGGCTATTGTGGATTGTACTGCTATGAACATGGGTATGCATATATTACTGTAGTTCTCTGGTTTCAACCTCTTTGAAAAGATACCCAGAAGTGGAATAGCTGGATCTTATGGCAGATTCATTGCCAGATTTCTAAGGAATCTCCACATTGATCTCCACAGTAGCTGAACTAGTTTGCAATCCTACCAACTGTGTAGAAGAGTTACTATGTCCCCACATTCTTTTTTTTTATTTTAGTAAAAAAAAATTTAATTGGTGCATTGTAATCATACATCTTTGTTAGGTACAAGCTTGTAAAGGCATACATGCACACATTTTTCAATTAACACTTCCCAAATTCCCACCACATTTCTCACCCTCCCTCTTTCTCAGGTTTTGTTTAGTGATTGACTTTGATATGTTTGTGAAAGAATATCATATGCATTAGGGTGTCCCCCTTTCCCACATCATTTTCACTTAACTCAACTTCTTTTGCTCATCTAAGGTTTCTCCTTCTTCATCTGGAGTCCCTCTTATGCCCCATTTTCTCCCTTGCATACACATAGTAGGGAGAATGTATGAGTTTTTTACTTTTTGTGACTGACTAATCTCACTTAACATAATATTTTCCAGTTCCATCCATTTCCCTGCAAATGAGATGATTTTGTTCTTCTTTATGGCTGAGTAAAATTCCATTGTGTACATATTCCATAGTTTGTAATCCATTCATCTGTTGAAGGACACCTTGGCTGCTGGTTCCATAGTTTGGCAATTGCATAAATACACATGCATCAGTTTGAGAATTTGCTTTCCATTCTTTTGGGTAGATACCAAGAAGTGGTACTGCTGGGTCATATAGTAGATTCATTCACATTCATCCAAGGATCCTCCATACTGTTTTCCAAACTCGTTGCAATAATTTGCTATCCCACCAACAATGTATTAGGGTTCCTACTTCTCTACACCCTTGGCAGCATTTTTTGCTGTTCATATTTTTTATGATTGCCATTCTGATTGCGGTTAGGTGAAATCTCAAGGTAGTTTTTATTTGCATCTCTGATTGCCAAGGTTGGTGAACATTTCCTCATACATTTATTGGCAATTTGGATTTATTCTTTTGTGAAGTGTCTATTTAGATCCTTTGCCCATTTTTTTATTGTAATAATTCATGCTTTGTATATATACATTTTTGTTAGGTACAAATTGAGAAAGAAAAATGTGCACACATTTCTCATCTGACCCTTTCCCCAATTCCCACCCTGCTCCCTCGCCCTCCCTCCCTCTCAAGTTCGGTTCAGTGAGTGATCTTGATATAATTGTGTAAGTACATCATGTGCCTTAGGATGCACTCCCCCCCAAACACCCCTGTCCCTTCCCTTTGGTTAAATCAACTTCTTTGTTTATCAAGGGTCTCTACTTTTTCATCTGGGGACCCTCTTATGTCCCATCTTCTCCCTAACATCCGCATATTAGGGAGAACATATGCTTCTTTACTCTTTGTGACTGGCTAATCTCACTTAACATGTTTTCTAGTTGCATCCATTTCCCCGCAAAGAACATAATTTTGTTCTTCTTTATGGCTGAGTAAAATTCCATTGTGTATATATCCCATAATTTTGTAATCCATTCACCTGTGGATGGACATCTTGGCTGCTTCCATAGTTTGGCTATTGTGAATTGAGCCGATATAAACATAGATACACATGCATTGGTATGATAGCTTGGTTTCCATTCTTTTGGGTATATACCCAGTAGTGGAATTGCTGGGTCATATGGTAGGTTCATTCCCATTCGTCTGAGGATCCTCCATACTGTTTTCCACAGTGGTTGCATAAACTTACACTCCCACCAACAATGTATTAGGGTTCCCACTTCTCCACATCCTTGCCAGCAGGTGTTGTTGTTCATGTTTTTTATGATTGCCATTCTGACTGAAGTTAGGTGAAATCTCAGCGTAGTTTTGATTTGCATCTCCCTGATCGCCAATGATGTGGAACATTTCCTCATACATTTATTGGCCATTTGTATTTCTTCTTTTGTGAAGTGTCTATTTAGATCCTTTGCCCATTTTTTGATTGGGTTATTTGCTTTCTTAGTTGTGATTTTCTTGAGTTCTTTGTATATCCTAGATATGAGACCTCTATCTGAAGTGGAACTGGCAAAAATTTTCTCCCACCTCTGTAGGCTCTCTGTTGAGATTCTTGATAGTTTCCTTTGCTGGGCAGAAGCTCTTCAGTATAATGCAATCCTATGTATCGATCTTCCTTTGAGCTGCTTGTGCTTTTGGAGTCTTGTTGAAAAAGTTTTTTACCTGTGCCTATATGTTCAACTGTTGGTCCTATGCCCTCTTCAAGTAGCTGCAAGGTCTCTGGTCTGACTTCCAGGTCCTTTATCCACCTTGAGTTGACTCTTGTGCAGGGTGAGAAAGTGGGGTTTATTTCCATTTTCCTGCATATGGTTAACCAGTTTTGCCAACACCATTTGTTAAAGAGGCTATCTTTTCTCCAGTGTATACTTTTGGCTCCTTTGTCAAAAATCAGGTGACTGTAAGTCTGTGGGTCTGTTTCTGAGTCTTCTATTCCGCTCCATTGGTCTATGTGTCTGTTTTTGTGCCAATATCATGCTGTTTTTATTACTGTGGCTTTGTAGTAGAGTTTAAAGTCAGGTATTGTGGTGCCTCCTGTATGATTTTTATTGCTAAGAACTACTTTGGCTATCCTGGGCTTTTTGTTTTTTCAGATGAATTTAAGGACTGATTTCTCTATGTCTGCGAGGAGCGTCCTTGGCAATTTCATGGGTATTACATTTAATTTGTAGATCAGTTTTGGGAGGATGGCCATTTTGATGATATTTATTCTACCTATCCAAGAGCATGGTAGATCCTTCCATCTTCTAAGGTCTTCATCAATTTCCTTCTTCAGCTTTCTGTAATTTTCCTTATAGAAGTCTTTAATCTCCTTGGTCAGGTTTATCTCTAAGTACTTTATTTTTGGAGTTGCTATTGTGAGTAGAATTGCTTCCTGGATTTCTTTTTCAGTTGATTTATGGTTGGTATATAGAAAGGCTTCTGATTTTTTAAGATTGATTTTGTATCCGGACACCTTACTGAATTTGTTGATAAGTTCTATGAGTTTTTTGGTTGAGTTTGTTGGGTCTTCTAAGTATAGCATCATGTCATCTGCAAAAAGGGATAGTTTTAGTTCTTCTTTCCCTATTTTTATCCCTTTGATTTCCTTCTCTTGCCTTATTGCTCTGGCTAGAGTCTCGAGTACTATATTAAACAGAATAGGTGATAATGGACATCCTTGTCTTGTTCATGTCTTTAATAGGAACTCTTGCAGTTTTTCTCCATTTAACATGATGCTGGCTGTGGGCTTATTGTATATTGCCTCTATGATTTTGAGGTATGTTCCTTCTATTCCAATTCTCTGTAGTGCTTTCAGCATGAATGGGTGTTGGATCTTGTCAAATGCTTTTTCAGCATTAATTGAGATGATCATGTGATTCTTGTCTTTGAGCCTGTTTATGTGGTAAATTACGTGTATTGTTTTTCGTATGTTGAACTAGCCTTGCATCCCTGGGATGAACCAGGCTGGTCATGGTGTATAATTTTCTTGATGTGGTTTTGAATGCGTGTTGCTAGTATCTTGTTTAGCAGTTTTGCATCTAAATTCATCAATGATATAGGCCTATAGTTTTCTTTTCTTGAGCTGTCTTTGTTTGGTTCTGGTATTAGTGTGATGTTGGCTTCATAGAATGTGTTTAGAAGGGTCCCATTTCTTTCTATTTCAGGGAATAGCTTGAGGAGTATTAGGATTAGCTCTTCTAAAAATGTTTTATAAAATTCACTTGGAAAACCATCTGGTCCTGGACTTTTGTTTGATGGTAAACTCTTTATTGCTGTTTCTATTTCTTTGATTGTTATTGGTCGGTTTAAGTTTTTGATATCTTCTTGACTCAATTTAGGGAGATTGTATGTGTCTAGGAATTTGTTAATTTCTTCTAGTTCTTCCATTTTGTTGGAGTACAGTTTTTCAAAATAGTTTCTGACTATCCTCTGTATTTCCATACTGTCGGTGGTAATATCTCCTTTTTCATCTCTTATTTTGGTAATTTGGGTTGCTTCTCTCTTTCTTTTGGTTAGATTGGCCAATGGTTTATCTATCTTGTTTATTTTTTCAAGGAACCAGTTTTTAGCTTTGTTGATCTTCTGTATTGTTTTTTTATTCTCTAATTCATTAATTTCTGCTCTGATTTTCGTGATTTCCTGTCTTCTCTCGGCTTTGGGGCTAGATTGTTCTTGTTTTTCGAGGGCTTTGAGCTGTGTCATTAGGTTATTTAATTGGTGGTTTTCTGTTCTTCTTATGTGGGCACTCAGTGCTATAAATTTCCCTCTTAGTACTGCCTTCAGGGTCTCCCAGAGGTTTTGATATGTTGTATCTCCATTTTCGTTGGTTTCTAGGAATTTTTTAATTTCTCCCCTTACTTCTTCTATGGCCCACTGTTCATTCAGCAGTGTGGTGTTCAGTCTCCATGCGCTTGCTCGGTTACTTTGGGTCTTCCTGGAGTTTATTTCTAGTTTCACTCCACTGTGGTCTGAGAAGATGCAGGGAATTATGTTGCACTTTTTGAATTTGCCGGTGCTTGCTTTGTGACCGAGAATGTGGTCTATTTTGGATAAGGTTCCATGAGCAGCTGAGAAAAATGTGAATTCAGTTGTAGTTGGGTGGAAGAGTCTATATGTGTCTAATAGGTCCATTTGGTTTATGGTATCCTTTAGGTTTGAGGCGTCTCTACTGACCTTTTGTTTAGAGGAACGATCTAGAGATGTAAGGGGAGTATTGAAGTCTCCTAGTATTAGTGTATTGGGACCTATGTGTGTCTTTATATTATATAGAGTTTGTTTTATGAAAGTGACTGCACCTATGTTTGGGGCATAGATGTTGATAATTGTTATTTCCTCTTGCTGGATTGTTCCTTTTACTAGTAAAAAATGACCTGCTTTGTCTCTTCTGATAAGCTTGAGGTTGAAGTCTAGTTTATCTGATATCATAGATGCTATTCCTGCTTGTCTCCGAGTTCCATTGGCATGGATTACCTTACTCCAGCCCTTCACCTTTAGTTTGTGGGAATCTTTGCTTGTAAGGTACGTTTCTTGCAGGCAGCATATAGATGGATTCTGGGTTTTGATCCATTTTGCCACCCTGTGCCTTTTTATTGGGGAGTTGAGACCATTTATATTCAGTGTGATTATTGAGAGATGATTTTTAATTCCTAACATTTTGAGTTTTTACTTCTGTTTGCAGTAGTGTTTGTTCTTCTTTGCTTAGCTGTTTGCTTCCTTGAAGTTCTTGTTTCTCTGGTTCTGATGTTTACTGGTTAGTTCTTCTTTGGAGTTAATCTCTTTAAGCAGTTTCTCTAGTGCTGGTTTGGAAGACAAAAATTCCTTCAGTTTCTGTTTGTCATGGAAGGTTTTTATATCCTCGTCAATTTTTTTTTTTTTTTTTTTTTTTGCGGTACTGGGGATTGAACTCAGGGGCATTCTACCTCCGAGCTATACCCTCAGCCCTATTTTTTATTCTTTATTTTGAAACCAAGTCTCACTAAGTTGCAGAGTGCCTCACTAGGTAGCTGAGGCTGGCCGTGAACCCGGATCCTCCGGTCTCAGCCTCCCAAATGCTGGGATTACAAGCGTGCGCCACCACGCCCGGCTCCTCGTCAATTTTAAGAGAGAGTTCTGCTGGGTATTAGAATCTTGCCTGCAAGTTATTTTCTTTCAGAGTTTGGAATATGTTACTCCATCCTCTCCTGGCTTTCATGACTTGATTCGGGAGGTCTGGAGTGATTTTGATTGGTTTGCCTCTAAATGTCACTTGGTCTTTTACTTTTGTTGCCTTTAAGATTCTCTCCTTTGCCTCTACATTGTTCAGCTTGATTACTATGTGACGTGGTGAACCTCTTCTTTCGTCTTGTCTTTAGGGAGTTCTGTATGTTTCCTGAACCTGTGTGTCAACTTCTCTTTCTATGTTTGGAATATTCTCTGTTATTATTTCTTTGAAGAGATTGTTTATTCCATAAGTTTCATCTTCTAATCCCTCTTCTATGCCTATTATTCTTAGGTTAGCTCTTTTGAAATTGGGCCAGATCTCTTCCATGTCCAATTCATATTGTTGTATTTTTTTTCTAAGTTATGCTCTATAGATTCATTTTTGGAGTGGTCATTCTCTAGGAGTGATATTCTATTTTCCATGTGATCTAATCTGCTGTTTATAGTTTTTATTGAGGCCTTCATTTCGATTATTTCATCTTTCACTTCCTTCAGTGCTTCTCTTTGGTTTCTTTTCAGGTTGTTAAATTCTTTGTTTATTTGTTCCTTTATTTCTTCCTTTCATTCTTTCCAATTTTCTCTGCTTTCTTTCTGAAAATTCTGTATTGTTTCTAGTATTAGAGATCTGAATTGTTCTTCTGGTAATCTATGCCATTCTGGGTTGGTGAGATATGTTATTGAGGGATTGTTGTAGCTCATTGTTTCTTTGTTGTTTTTCCTTCCCATGGTTTCCTTGCTCTTGAGTTTATATCTGTCAAGAGAATCTGGGAGTGAATATAGAGTTTTGAGTGTGGAAGTATGAGATCGCCTTGGTATGAGACAGGAAAAAGAGGAAAAGAAAAGAGAGAAGGTAAAATGTTGAGGAGAGGAATATAGATGGGGGAGAGCTTGTAAAAGGGATAAGAAGGAGATTCAACAACCTAAGCAAGTAATTCCAAAGCAAGTAATCATACAAACAAACATAAAAGAATCAAGGCATTACAAATAAAAACAGGGTAACATCTGATACAACTTAATACTAAAAAAACAAAAACAAAAACAAACAAACAAAAAACAAAAACAGAACAACAACAAAAAGGACCCCAAAGTCTAAAAACAGCAACCAGATACTAAAATGGACACTGCTAGTACATAAGTGTCAAGCTTAGATTTTCGAGTGTGTCTCTGGGAATTTAATTTTCTCTGTCAATGCAGGCAGGGGGTTTTGATAGTGTTCCCCGCACCTTGGAGGTGCAGACTTACGTATCCATGCTGCTCGGCCTGTTCCTCCTCCGGTCCGCTGGGGGGCGCCAGAGGTCACTGACCGGCTGGAAAGTTGACGGGAAGTTGGCTCGGCAGGGCTGGTAGCAAGATGGCCGCCGGTTCGTGGTGAGAGCAGCCTCCCCTCTTCCTCCTGGGCTTTTTTCAGCGCCTCTCGTTGTCCCAATCACGTTTCATCCCCTCTGGTTCACTTTCCTTCTGTCAGGGAACTGTGTCCAAGACAGCACTACTTCAAGCTCTGCTGTGTAGATAGTCACCGTTCCCTCTCTGCAGTGGCATGCAGTAGGGGCAGAGCCGCAGGGGCTTACGCTTTTTGTCCTGTCCCACGCGTTCCAGTTGCTGTGGCTGTTTCGTGGGTCCCCGCCTGCGTAGAGTGTAGGGTCCTGGGGGTGCTCGCTCCATGCCTGCCTGGTCGCTGTGTGGAGTTTGTAGCTTACGGCTTCTGGTTGATCACCACAGCTCCCAAGTCCTGGCTCCACAGCTAGATTCTTTGACACCACGGCACCGGGCGACCGCCCCAGGGCGCGGCAGTGGACTTCCTTAGTCGGCCTGCTCCACTTTCTGTGTTTTTTTAAAATTGAGGTTCGAATATCGCTTTTTTTGTTGTTATTTCCTTAGGCTAAAAGGCTCTTTTTATGGTATATTTTGTTCGAAATCACAGCGCCTGGGAAAGATTGTTTTACTCAGACGCCATCTTGGATTTCCTTTGCCCATTTTTTGATTGGGTTATTTGTTTTCTTAGCTGTGAGTTTCTTGTGTTCTCTGTATATTCTATATATTAGGCCTCTATCAGAGGAGTAGGTGGCAAAAATTTTCTCCCACTCTATGGGCTCTCTGTTGAGATTCTTGATAGTTTCCTTTGTCACACAGAGCTCTTCAGTTTAATGCAATTCCATGTATTGATCTTCATTTGAGTTTCTTGTGCTTTTAGGGTCTTGTTAAGAAAGTTTTTACCTGTGCCTATGTGTTGTAGTGTTGGCCCTATGCCCTCTTCAAGTAGCTGCAAGGTCTCTGGCCTGACTTCCAGGTCTTTGATGCACCTTGAGTTGACTCTTGTGCAGGGTGAGAAAGTGGGGTTTATTTCCATTTTCCTGCATATGATTAACCAGTTTTGCCAACACCATTTGTTGAAGGGGCTATAATTCTCCAGTGTATATTTTTGGCTCCTTTGTCAAAAATAACACACTGTAAGTGTGTGGGTCTGTTTCTGAATCTTCTATTCTGCTCCATTGGTCTATGAATCTGTTTTTGTGCCAACACCATGGTGTTTTATTACTGTGGCTTTGTAGTATATTTTGAAGTCAGGTATACTGATGCCTCCTGTATGGCTCTTGTTGCTAAGAACTACTTTGGCTTTTTGTTGTTCCAAATGAATTTAAGGACTGATTTTTCTATGTCTATGATGAGTGATCTTGGTAATATCATGGGTATTGCATTGAATCTGTAGATCACTTTTGGGAGGATGGCCATTTTGATGATATTTATTCTGCCTATCCATGAGCATGGAAGATCTTTCCATCTTCTAAGGTCTTCATCGATTTCTTTTTTCAACTTTTTATAGTTTTCCTTATAGAGGTCTTTTATCAACTTGGTTAGGTTCATCCCTAATTATTTTATTTTGGGGGGGATGCTATTGTGAGTGGAATTGTTTTCTGTATTTCTTTTTCAGTGGATTTATGGTTGGCATACAGGAAAGCTTCTGATTTTTTAAGATTGATTTTGTATCCAGACACTTTGCTGAATTTGTTGATCAGTTCTATAAGTTTTTTGGCTGCCTTTTTTGGATCTTCTAAGTATAGTATCATGTCATCTGCAAAAAGTTTTAGTTCTTCTTTCCCTATTTTTACCCCTTTGATTTCATTCTCTTGCCTTATTGCTCTGGCACTATATTGAAAAGAAGAGGTGATAATGGACATGCTTGTGTTGTTTCTGTTTTTAGTGGGAACTCTTGCAGTGGGAACTTTTTCAATTATATGACATTGTTTATGTTACAAAGCTAAGTGAAAAATATTCTAAATGTTTACTAGTACACTAATGTTAAATGCTAAGCGTAATACACATACTGCAAACCTTGAAACTTACATTTATAAATGGTGGTAGAATAATAAACATTTTAAAGTTCTTTTTATATCTCTTTTTATTTATCATTTTCCTCCAATAGGTACTTGTGTTTAACAATACAGTAAATCATGCTCTTTACCAGTTATTTAAGACACTTAAGAGACTAAAAATACTTGGTTAAGCTCCCCTGTGAAGTGATTATCAGTTGAGGTTTTTTCCAGTTTGTTAGAAATCTGACCAATTAGGTTCTTGATCCTGAGAATTAAAGAAGCAAATTGTTCTATTCTAAGGAAGTGCAAGTAATGGCTGATAAAACCAGTTTTCAAATGATAAGGTGGCCTGACATCAGAAGTCAAGACCTGGACAACATGAGGAGGGCATACACATAAGAGAAGTGGGTAGGTATTTACTCATCTTTTCCATCACTCTGACTGATAAACACAATTTAGAGGAGAAAAGTTTTATTTGGTCTCATAGTTTTAGAGGTTAGTAGTTTAAAAGAATCTAAGGCAGAAACAATGATGGCAAGTCAAGGAAGAGAGATCTTGCTTTCAAATAATGGCGACCAGAAGCAGAGAGAGCCAGAAGAAGGGACCTGGGACAATCCCCAAGGCCAAACTCCAAATAATCCACCTTCTACAGCCACATCCTATCTTCCAACTTTGCTGCATTGGAGACATGTTTACAACACATGAGTTTTGGGGGGACATTCTAGAACCAAAACATAACAGTAGGAAATACTGGATGTAGGATGAGGAAGGCCGGTGCATAAGACTACATGGGAGGGACTAGCATGGGGCTTGGAACAATGAGCCCCAGCATGGTGAGGCCTAAGCACAGTGAGGAGCATCTTCACACTGCAAACACAGAGCAGTATGTGTGTCAGAGCCAGTGTGGAGTGGAAAGACATCTGTGTCAGGGAATGAGCAGTGGCAATCCCAAGCTTTGGTTATATTCAGATAACATTTCCAGCTAAAACATAGAAAAACCAGTAAAACTTGGTATATCACACCAAAAATGAACTCAATTATGAACTATGAATCTCAGATAATAATGATGTATGAATGTAGACTCAATGATTGCAGCAAATGTACCACTCATGTAGGGAAAGCTCTTAATAATGTTATATATGGGGACAAAAGTATACAAGAAATACCTAAGCTGACCCAATTTTTGTGTGAATCTAAAACTGCACTAAAAATAAAGTCCATTGAATTAGAATTCAGATAAAAGAAACAAAACATTTTTAAAATTATGCTCAAGAAGCAGATCATGACACAAGCTGTACTTGTAACCTCTTTTTTTCCTCCTTGCTTTTTTCTCTTCATAAAATTTATTCACATTGGAATATATTATGTCTGTAACTGTGTACCAATTTACTAAAACATACTAGTACATTATGGTATGACACATTGAAGGGAAATATTTTTAAATGTACCCTACTTATGATATCACTGTATGAGAATTCATTTTACTATTGCTTTAGGAAATATTTAGATCAGAGTATTTTTTAAATATTTGTATGTCTCCTCTCTATAGAAATAGGTAAACCCACCACTCAGAGATACCAAATTTTTAAAAATAATTCATAACTCCCTTGATGCTATTATGAGCAAATCTTTCCTAGGATTACAGGGTTAGCAAATAACTGAGTCAAAATTCAACTCTACATCAAGTTCTTGACTATAGTTTTCTTTAGTCAGAGAAGGGAAGTCATGTCTTTTCTGGCCTAGAGTACCTCAGTCCTAACTCTTCTCTCTAGATGGAGTATTTCCTAGTACATTGCTTAACAGAGCATCCAAATGAATACTTCTTTACTACTTCTTATTACAGAAACACCAATGTCTCTTCTATTCCCATGGAAAGATCACTAATGCCTGGAGTAGGAGTGCCCTCCAATTTGTTGCCCCGGCCCCATGATTATAGTAATTTTTTAACTTGCTAGTATGAGCTGCTTCAGCAAACCTCTCAGTATTAAACACCTAAAGATGATGTAATAAAATACACATCCAGATTATAGTCCAGAAAAATGAAAGTTTAAAGTAAAAAAAATCTTATAGACTATATTTCTGCATGTGCTTCTTTTATGAGAACTGCAGCAGAGTACCCTAGCGTCAAAGAAGTGCAGAAAATTGTGATTTTTGTTGTATTACTTTTCATTTTTGTTTTCATTAAGATTCATTCCTCTTTTATTCAAACAAAATTATTTTCTGTTTTTAGGGAATGAGGTATACATTTAGTTATATAATGTTTTCAAGGTTCTTGCTAGCTTAAACTTTCCTTATTAAAGCATAAAGTTCCATAAACTTTATAAAACCAATTCTTCCTCAAATGTTTGGGGTATTTTTTCTTTTACTTTTTTATTGATGCATTGAAATAATACAACATAGTGAAGTTCAAAGTCATGCAATCAAACATGCATACAGGTTTATGTGTGTGTTTCTCTTTGGATCCCACCCAGCTACCCACTCCTCCCCATACATAGTACTGAGATTGGTAGTGATACCTTCATACATGGCATAATCATAATTTGAATTGATTCTTACATCCTTGTTTTTATCTTATTTATTTTTATTTTTGTTTACAAGGCTGTATGGTGGTAGAGGTGCTTCAATGTTGCCCCATATTCCATGTATGCAATGTTTGCTTCAAGATCAATTTTATTTTCTTCCAAAATTCTTTTTGCATAATATATTTAATTTTCAAGTCATTTTTGTTTACCTGGAAACTCTTCTGAACTCTGTCCAGGTACTTAAACTCTCTCCATTTACAGAGGCTAAAAAGAGATCATTGTCATTGCTCTCAGTCATGTTCCTTTATAATGTAATACTCAGCACTCATTATATGAGTCCTCTAAATTTATGTTAATTTCATGTAAAATTCCAGAGCACACTAAAAATTTAATGAAATTTGTGTGTGAATATATGTTCTGTTGTGTGTGGGTCTATACCATATCAGCAAAATATAGGCTGGTAGGCTTTTTCCATCAATATTTATGAAAATTTCCATGTGAAAATTTCTAGCATATACTTTAAGCTATTTTTTTTAACTTGTTGAAGTCATCAGTAAACATTATTGACCCTATTATGTTTTTTGTTTCAAGGGACCTTATGCATGTTTATTAGACATTTTTCATATGATATTCTAAGAAATAACTTCACACAAGCAACACCTATGTTATAAACCTCAATAGGTTATGTTAAGAGCTGGAAGACATATAATACAATTGTTTTTCTAGTAAATATTCATGAATACTTTGGTAATTCTATTAGGTATATCTTCTGGCACAGTATTTCTTTTGTGCTTCATCTGCATTTGAATGTGTCATAATAATTTTTACTATAGCTATCAGAATGCATTTTCATACCACATAAGAAGGTATTTTAGAAATGTTAACTCTTTACCTTTTATTTCAACTTTGTGGTACACCAAGAAGATTGCAGAAAAACAAGATGAAAAAATTACTTAAGACTGGAATTTGCACATCAAGTCAGAGAACACCTGTTAATTCTAGCCATTTCCACATTTCTCAATTCTTTACTACAATGGTAATGGATAAATATAGAGAGTCTCTACCAAGGTCTAAATAGCCAAGTAATTACAGGGCTACAGCTAGATTGGGAGTAACAAAGCAGCAGTCAAACCAGGTTAAGAATTGATATCAGGAAACAAATTGGGAACTAACATTTTCTGAGCAAATGTTAAATGTCAAATAGCATACTGTCATTGTTATGAACATAAGTGAGGAAACTGAGACATTGTAAGGTTAATTTTGTCTACATTACACATTAAGGAAGTGATAGAACTGGAATTTCAAGTCATATCTGTTCTACTTCAAAGCATGTAACTTTAAACTGGCCCCTCTGATTAGCCAGAATATATTGATGTATTGTAGACAAAAAATATTGATATATGTTGTCTCTTCCCATGAGACAAAAACAAAAAGATCAAAAGAACAAAGAATGATAATTTGAAAATAGAGAATAAAAGGGGGCAATTAGTATGAGGATATTATTAAATAAAAGTACTATTTCAGTCAACATTCTCACTGTCATAATCCAAAATGGCTGACCACACAACTTAGAGGAAGGAAGATTTATTTGCTCAGTTTGGGGAACTTCAGGGTTCAGTCAGGCTGGGTCTGTGGAGCTCAAAGCATGATGCTGAAAGGAAGAGAGAGAGAGAGAAAGAGAGAGAGAGAGAGAGAGAGAGAGAGAGAGAGAGAGAGAGAGAGAACATGCAAAACTCTGCTCTCACCTCATGGGGGCTGGAAGCAGAACAAGAACAGGGGAAGGAGAGATCTTATATAATTTCCATGGCCACACCCCCAGGGACACCTTCTTAGCAACCAAGCCCTCTTCCAACATTGCTACTTTGTTTCTCTGAGAGCTAGGGGGCCATTCTAAATCCATATCACAACACTCTGCCCCTACCCCATAGACTTCATGGCCACCTTACAGTGCAAAATGCATTTAGTCCATCTCCAAGAGCTCTATAATCTTAACAATTCCAGCATCACTAAAAGTCCAAGGTTTCTTCTGTGACTCAAGGTAAACTCTAGGCTGTGAGCCCTGTAAAAACAAAAAACAGGTTACATACATTCACTGTACAATGACAAAGAATAAACATTTGCATTCCAAAGGGAGAAAGTGAGCCATTGAAAGAAGGAATGGGACTAAATCAGTATCAAAATCTAGCAAGACAATTATTTGATACTGCAGCTCCACTTCTGACATCATATGGTGATGAGATGTGATCTCCAAGCGGCCTTGGCAGCCCCTACAGCCATCCATTGATTGCAATGGGTGACTCACTGGTTCTTCTAGTCTTTCTCCATGGATTGTAGCTTGCAACCTTTCTTTGCAGTTGTTCCAGATTTCTGTTATCTCTAAATCTCAGGGGTTTTCCTTGTAACCTTTGCTTACCCTGACAGCTCCACAAATTGCACCATTTGGGCCTGACAACACAACTGAGAGGATGGAAGAGTTATTTGCTCACAGTTTTTGGAGACTTTGGGGTTCAGTCCATGTCAGGCCTGGTTGTGAAGCTCAGGGCATGGCAGTGGAAAGCAGAGAGAGAGAGTGTGTACAAAGTTCCATTGTCCCATCATGGAGGCTTGAAGCAGGGAAAGAGCAGTGGAAGGAAAAAACGTATATCATCCCCAAAACCACACCCCCAGGGGTCACTTCTTAGTAACCAAACTGTGCTTCCAACATTGCTACTTGTTTCCATGAGGGCTAGAGGAGACACTCTAAATTCAAACCATTACAAGTACTAAGTATTTCTTTTCCTCAAATTTAGGATTTTAAATATCTTTTCTATTTTTTGTAAACTAATCTTATCTACCTTTCTATCCAAAATAAAAGTATGTAGTAACATTGTAATACTGTAAGATAATATATTATTTTTAAATGTAGCCGACATGGGAATAAATTTATAAATCAAAATAATATAAAATCAATTGTTACTATTTTATAAAACCTTCCAAAATGCAAATGCATTTTCTGTGTGTATAAACAACCACAGATGTTTACAAAAAAGCATGTTTACATAAAAGGTAGATTACCTACTTATAGACTATTTTTCATTTTTCTCAACATATATGTTCATCATTTTTTTATGGTTAAAAAATGAGTAATGTATGCATGTGTGCCTCTACCAGCTTGGATATCATTAAGATGTATGATTATGATGCACCAATAAAAAAGGAAATATAGACATATGTCATTCTTTTGAGTATCTCCATATTACTTAAGAAAAAAAATATCAACCAGTCTTCTATTTTTGATCATTCCATTATTTTTGTTTTTCTAGCTATTAAATAAGAGTGTTAACAAAGGAACATTACTTAAAAATGAAATATACATTTATGTTTATGTCTACAATTGTTTTCAAAATGTGTATTTTCAATGATCTAACTGGTGTGTAACACAAATTTTTATTACATTTTCCATTAGCTCTTCTGAAGTGTAAAATTTTGTTTTTATCTCATTTATCCACTCAAATATACTCCTGTAGGTTTAAAAATATTGCCAATTAAGTGGAAATAAAAATATATCACAATTTTAAATTACCTTTTGTATTCATTAACAGTTGAAAAACACATTAATGACTGAAAACATTTTGGCCATTATCAATATGATTGTTCCCCTCTTATTGATGTATATGATTATTTATACAAAGAAGACATTAATCCTTTTTATATTATCTATGTTGCCATAGTTTATCAAATCTGTCGTTTTATATCTTTATTGTACTGGGAATTGAACTCAGAGGCATTTTACTTCTAAACTGTATACCCAGCCCTTTGTATTTTTATATTTTGAGACATGGTCTCAAGTCATCCAGGATGTTCCCTCGCTTATGAGCCTCCTGATTCACCTTCCCAAATGGCCTGGACTAAAGGCAATGAGCCACTAGATGTTTCTCTTTTTACTGGAAATTGGGAGACATAAATTTTGTCTTTGTCTTCCCTTAAATACATAGTATACGATCAGTAGTCATTCTATCTTTCTAGGTTTCAATCGTATTAGCAGTGAAAAAAAATGTTTAGATCAGAGAATCTCCTTTCAAGTACACCTTTCCCATATTTTTAAAATGGTGCATTGTAATTATGCATCACAGGTTTAGAGAGACAGGAATATACATGCACATAGCACTCACTGATTGTGTATTTGTCTCTGGGTCCTCCTTACTCCCCCTGACCCCCAACACAGTTACTTTCCCTGCAACCTAAAGTTATAATATCTTAGCACTTCTATTTAATATTTTTCCTGCATGACTGTACCAATTCAACAAGGAGAAGAAGAAAAGGAGAAGTAGAAAACATAAAGATATGGAGTGAAGAATTAATACAATAGCAATTTGCAGAGGACATGATTCCACATGTAGAAAATTCAAAGCAATCTATAACAAACAAAAGAAACTATGCATAGGGAGTTAATTCATCAAAGTCTCCAGATACAAGATGTATATATCAGTTATATATTTTATACTATAAGCAAATTAATTAGAAAAATATACTAAAATGTATCACCATTTTAAGTAGCATTAAAATGTAAAACACCTAGGAATAAACTGAACAAACACTTAAAAAGCTATAAAAAGCCAGGCGTGGTGGCGCACGCTTGTAATCCCAGCATTCGGGAGGCTGAGACCAGAGGATCCGGGTTTGCGGTCAGCCTCAGCTACCTAGTGAGGCACTCCGCAACTTAGTGAGACTCGGTTTCAAAATAAAGAATAAAAAATAGGGCTGGGGGTGTAGCTCGGAGGTAGAATGCCCCTGAGTTCAATCCCCAGTACCACAAAAAAAAAAGCTATAAAATATGACTGAAACAAAATAATTAAAGAATAAATATTATGCCAAGTTTATTGATGAGAAGACAATATTGTAAAAACATCTATTTTTCACAATTGAATTATTTTACCATATTTTTAGGCATTCATAAACTGATGCTAAAATTTACACAGATATATAAAACAATATTGTATAGGTAGATCAAAGTTGAATGGATTGATACAGTGTGAATTTAAAGTTAATTTAGTGTAGTTGTGTGAATGTGTGTGTGTGTATTTGTAGTGAACCCAAGAGCATTCTGCCTCTGAGCTCCACCCCTATCCCTACTTTTTTCAAAATGGGTGTGTGAAGGGCCTTGCTAAGATGCTGAGATTGGCTTTGAACCTTTGATCCTCCTGTCTCAGCCTCCCAGGTACTAGGATTACATGGATGCACCACCACACCCATATAAGAGTGCAATCTGGACAAAAGAATAGTGAAAAAGTTCAATTAAATAGAAAAAACCACACTCCTTGGGCAAATATTTAACAAAGACACTAATTCAACTAAATTGGAAAGAAAAGTATTTCAATAGGTGCTTCTGTACCAAGTATTTGTAATTTTTAAAAAAGAGGAAATATGGAACTTTATTGTACTTCCTACTCAAAAATGAACACAGACACAAATATTTAACAAAGACACTAATTCAACTAAATTGAAAGAAAAGTATTTCAATAGGTGCTTCTGTACCAAGTATTTGTAATTTTAAAAAAGAGGAAACATGGAACTTTATTGTACTTCCTACTCAAAAATGAACACAGACATAAATATAAAAGCAAAACTATAGTTCCTGAAAGAAAATGCAGAAGAGAATTTAGATTAAAATTATTGTAAAAAATGACTAAATTAAACTTCATAAAAAATGATCAGGGAATTCCTATTTCTGGTTTGGCATAAGAAAAGCATGAATGATGTCACACCTTCTTAATAACAAGTAAAACACTGAACACATTGTAAAATTAACTCTTCTTAGATCTGTAAGAAAAGTGAGGTTATAGGGCAAAGTGTTGCTTTCCCCTCTTTCCAAAATGCAAGGACAGACAGGGTAATATAATCTCCACTTAACCACAAGAGGTCTCTGTGGGAATCAGTAGTGGAATAGGAAAAACTAAAACACAACCGACAAATCAGTGGAGACTCAGTAGAAACAGTCTGCCAGTTAAAAATTCCAGAGGTTACACAGTCATCAGCAGCCTCAGACTTCCATTAGTTTTACCTCCCAAAGCTTTCCCAAGTTCTCAGAGCAAATATTGGAGAAAAACACCATTATATTTCTTCCAGGAGAAGGAAAAAGAACTATTATAAAATACACTTGTGTATTCTGTTCTCTGCTCTTAAGACAAACTATTCAACCTGAATATAACCTGTTAAGAGTTTTATTACAGACTAAGTGACCTGGAGGAAAGAAAATCACCACCTTTAACTAGCAGTTTCACTATAGAGGAAGGGAAACACTTAAAATAGTACCCAGTAGCCTTCCACTTGGGAGAAAGGAAATATCCAACTTCAGCTACCTGTTCCATTTAAGGAGAGAGTAGAAAACCTGATAAGCTCTTGTGAATTTCATATTCCAATGCAAATAAAAACTACATTGAGATTACATCTGACTCCAGTTAGGATGTCAATTGTCAAGAATACAAACAATAATAAATGCTGGCTACAATTTGGGGAAATAGAAACCCTTATACCTTGTTGATGAGATTGCAAATTGGTACAACCACTATGGAGATCATTTTGTAAGTGTCTAAGAAGTATTGGAACCACATGATCCAGCTATACCTTTTCTGCATTATAGTGATATATGCATATCCATGTTTATAGCAGCACAGATCACAACAGCCAAACTATAGAACCAGCCTAGATATCTGTCAATAGGTGAATGGGTTACAAAACTGTGGTATATACTCACAATGGAATTTTACTTAGTCATAAAGAAGAATAAAATTATGTCATTTGCAAGAAAATGAATAGAACTAGAGAATGTTATGCTAAGCGAGATTAGCCATTCTCAGAAAGTGAAGCATCAAAGTTTTCTCTCATATGTGGAAGCTAGAGAGAAACTGTGTACAACAAAAGACTACCAAAAAAAAAATCTGTAGAATAGTGGAAGAAGACTTGGAGAGGGAGATGAAGAAGGGACAAGGGAGACTTGATGAAGTTTATGTACATTGTGAAAGTATCAAAACCAATTTCAATATTATGAATGGTGCCTGGGGAGATGGCAGGATCTGATGGGAAATGCACCAGGTGCTGTGTGTGGATATGTTTCTATCACTGTAAACCTCAATATGATGTATGGATAAAATGCACCAATAAAAGTATGTTTTTTTTTATGAATTGACACCTAATCCTAGGTCTATGCAACACTTTTCCTCTACCCATACTTTACCACCATATTAATAAAGGGCTATATGTAGTAATTTATTTTACTTAATATATTATGTCCAGATTTTAAGAAAAATACAAGCAATATTAATACTCCAAAAATATAGTTTGAAGAGACAGAGAAAGCATCAGAACCAAACTTAGATATGGTATGGATATTGGAATCATCAGACTGGAAATTGAAGATAACTCTGATTAATATGCAAAAAAACTTTAATGGATAAAATAGAAGCACGCAAGAACATATACAAAAGGTAAGTAGAGAAGTAGGAATCCTAAGACAGGACTAAAAATAAGTGTAGGATCAAAGTTTCTGCAACAAATGTGAGGAATGTTTTTTATGTGCTTGTTAGTAGAATGGACACAAAGAAAGAATCTTTGAGCTTGAGGATATCTCAATAGAAATGTCCAAAATTTTTAAAAAACAAAGAAAAAAGACTAGGGGAAAAACACAGAACACACTATCCAAGAACTGTGGGGAAACTACAACAGGTTTAATATATGTATATTGGGAATATAAGAAGGAGAAGAAAATAATGGAAACAAAATTTAAGCAATAATGATTGAGAATTCCCCACACATTAATATCTGACAATATACCATGGATCCAGGAACCTCAGAAAAATAAATAAATAAATAAATGCAAAAAAAAGAAAGAAAATTACACTGAATATAATATTATATGGTTGGAGCATGTCCATGTTGTTTTTTTCCCTGTTTCTACAAGTGTTGTTTGTTTATGAAATATAAGCCAAGCATTGCACTTAAAAAAAAAAAAAAGTCTGGATGAGAGGAAGAAGTTTATATGGCCTGTCCAGTTTATCTCAACAAGTCCAATTTCACAAGTCATTAACAGTTTGAAAGGGGAAATTAACTTGAATATCTGCCATATTCTCAAAAGGAAGACAAATGTTAGAAAATGCTGTTCAGTTACTTTAGAAAGGACAGCTGGATAGAAGATGCACTTATATTTTTGTAAAGTAAGAAAATTAATTCCTACAGAGATATGGGAGATTCTCCTTAAAATATTTATTAATAATTTCAAAAGTATCCTCTTCATCCTTGGGTAATCATGAAAAAAATTAGAGAAGCCAATGAAGGATTCACAGAGCTTTCCAATAAATCTAGCAATAAATGAGAACATCCATGACTTGAATCAGATGTGTGTAACTGGGGAGACCTATAGAGTGGTGTTGAGTTAGTATCAGGGATACTAAAACTTTGAAGGATGTGTCCTTGGGCATGTTTAAAGACAATGAATTGAACTTAAAATGTTATCAATTACATAAGAACAGCAAATGAGTTGATTGGAGATTCCAGGAGAAGCAAATAGAGACGCCCAGCAACTTTCCTCCTCCACTACGAGGGAGGGAGGGAGAGAGAGAGAGAGAGAGAGAGAGAGAGAGAGAGAGAGAGAGAGAACTGAATATGATCAAGGGAGATTCTAGAACTTTATTAGGCTTGGGGACCTGGAACAGGAATATTATAAAAGGAACAAAATGTCCTGGCAACTTCTACCACAGCTCTCTACCTGGAACTTAGGGACTCTCCTTTGCAGAAGAAAGGATTAAAGGGAATTTCCAAAAAACCACATCACTGCAGATGCTGCCAATCCAGATACTGGAAATTTCACAGTAATCATAGGCTTGATGCCCAGTTAGGGGACAACCTGGAGAATGAACTCACATTGTCTCCTCACCAACACTCAGAGCTCAGGCTCCTGTGACTAGGTAACATCTTGAGAAGGGAGTTACTGAATGAAATAATATTGCTTTAAAGGGTCAGAAACCCATGCACATCACCATCTCTGAGACCCCATAAACATTCTACTACACTAGTACAGGAGATTACAGCCTCATAAAGCCAACTTAAAATACTTGTCTCAAATGAGAATTTTTTTTTCAAAATTTGCACAGCTTCATGCAAATTAAATGAATACAAAGCAGAATTGCTGAGATTTGCAGATTTTCGTGTTAATAACTGGGCAATTGAGAAGGTGAGATACAATTTTATCTGAATATCTTCTGTGAAAACCAAATTGCTTTTCAAAAATTTCCTCACAGTCTACCAGGCAAAGAAAACCTTTTATGAGTAGCCAGGGTCTCTAAAACCTATAATTGATTCTAGTAATAAATAATCTAACTGGATAACTCTGTTCTTAAGAGTGCAAAATCAACCAAATCCAAATCTTCTGAGAAAAGCTTGCACACAATTTGTCCAAGTGTGAAAAGCAAAAGGAGGCTGCCATTGTGGATTCATTAGCATGCCTTTGTATCTAACTTGATCCAGGTGAAAAAACAGGAAAACAAAATAATTGTCTGTTATCTTAATTGCTTTTGGTATTATGTGTGCTCTCTCTACCCCTGGAGCTATTTCTGTGTGGGCAGAAACTACACAGTTGATATATTACCTAGTAGTATCATCCTGAACACTGACATTCTTTTGCATTCTATCCAGTTCTGCTCATCCAACAAGAAGCACAGGGCTCCGAATGGAAATGTTGGCATTACCTGGCTTGTGCTGTCAGAGCTCACCAGCGTGAAACCCATCACTGTGAATTATCATGCCACGAACTGCCAGCAAGACATTATTAATGATACCATATGAAATCTGTGAACCAACTAGCATATCAATTAACTAAAGTATATACAATCAATTTCAACCTCAGGATTAAACATCCAAAGTAAAGGAAAATCTAGCAAGAGGCACAGGGCAGTTGTATAGGTGTTCTGAGTTTTGGTTGGTACCTATACCTTGTTTGCTTTAATTATTAACATGATAAGCCAGGCATGGTGGCACAGGCTTGTAATCCCTGTATTTGGGTGGCTGAGACAGGAGGATTGCAAGTATGAGGACAGCCTCAGCAATTTAGCAAAGTCCTCTCCAACTTAGTGAGATTCCATTTCAAAATAAAAAAAATAATAATAAAGTAGGGCTGGAGATGTAGGTCAGAAGTAGAATGCCACTGGGTTCAATCCCCAGTGCCATGCAAATAGTACCCATTTCAATGATTGATTGAATTTGAAGATACTGATGAAGTTAGATAAGGGGAACGTTTGGGAAAATGACTGCTGATTAGGGTACTTAGAGTTCAAGGTAATTTTGCTTGAATTATCTCTTGATCCTTCTTATTTACATATTTCAATCATGTGTACACAGACAGACACACATACTTGCAATTTCTCACTCAGGACACATTCACTAACTTCTGCATTTCAGGCATAGTTCTAGATTCAGTACTAGGAAACAGACAATTAAGGAAAGACTGCTATTTAGAAGTTAATATCTGAGAATATCTGAGTTAAATCATCTCAATAACCCCTAATTCCCACCATGGACTTAATTTTTCATAGTTAGTTAAAAGGAGTGAGATCAGTAGAACAGTGAGAGGGGATTGGGGAAGGGAGATGAAGAGGAGAAAAGGAGGCTTGAGGAAGGAAACAGTTCAAGTAATGCCATGTCTCTATATAAAGGTATCACTGTCAGTTTCACTAACATGAATGGAAAAGGAGGGGGTAGGGAGGTTAGATGCACACAGAAATGCACTGAGTAATGTGACATGTATGAACACAACACTTTTAATATCACTACATTGTATAAGTACAGTATAGTGAGATTCAAAAATATAAAAATTGAAAGAATATAAAAATATAAGAATTAAAAGAAAACAAACCCATCTGAGTCCTTTATTTGACAATATGATGTGTTCTTGAATGATTAGTGACAGTTTACAGACAAAATTGATTTTCTGATATAACAATAAGAATAGTACCTATGATTTATTTAACATTTTGTGTAAAATATTATGTTCAGGCATTTGTGTATATGATTTATTTGTTTGAAAAACACTATGAAGCACCTACCATATATGAGATACTAGGCTGTACTGGAAATATGATGTTGAGTGGGCAAGACAAGCTCACTTCTTTAAGCTACATATATTCATGTTGTAAGAAATATATTTTCTTACAACATTGACAAATAAGACAGAGATATGACCCACGATAAAAATAAAACACAGTGACATGATAGGATAATTACAGTGTTTAATGAAAATACTCCACGTTTTTATCCCAAGGCTTCTTCTCCCTCTAAATTGCCATATATATATTATATATATATGGAGAGAGAGAGAGATTATTCTGGTAAAAAGGGATTAAATCTACCTTAGTGAAGGGTTATTCTAGAAGTAGTTTCAATCTACTGCTATATCTACTTTTCTTATGCAATGGAATAATAGAAAGGACAAAGATAATATTCCACAAGCACTTCCTGTCATGCCATTTCTATTTCTGTTCTATTTAAAGGCATTTTAAATGTTGAAGTTGAATCCAAGGGCAATTTGATCTTTGCTTTGTAATCTTTGTTCCTTTTATCTCTTTTTTGGGAGGAGTAGGGCAAGGAGAGGGTAATTATAACATTAGAAAGTAATTAGAAAAGCTATGATTTTTTAAGATTGATTTTGTATCCTGGTATTTTATTTTCCTGAATTTGTTGATTTGCTCTAGAAGTCTTTTGGTTGAGGTTTTTTTTTTGGGGGGGGGGCTTCTAAATGTAGAATCATGCCATCTGCAAATACAGATATAACTTCAATTCTTTTCCTATTTGAATTCCTATGATAGCCTTTTCTTTCCTTATTGCTCTGGCAAGAGTCTTCAGTACTATATTGAAGAGGAGTGGTGATAATGGGCATCCTTGCCTTGTTTCTGACTTTAAAAAGAATTCTTGCAGTTTTTCCCTGTTCAATATGATGTTGCCTTTGGGTTTATTGTATATTGCCTTGATAATGTTGAGGTAAGTTCCTTCTATTCTGATTTTCTGCAGTGTTTTTAACATGAATGGGTGCTTTGTGAGAATACCAATGTCAATTTCAATACCTGTATGGAGAAGGGGGGAGCGAGTCGTGAGCCAGGGGGGAGTCCCCAAGTGCTGTGTGCATGTATGTCAATATCACTATGAGCCTCATTATGATGTGAGGCTATAATGCACCAATAAAAGGATTTTTAAAAAAGTAATTAGAAGCCAGACATGGTGGTTCATACCTGTAATTCTAATACTTCAGTACCTGGGAGAATGAGACAAGAGGATTAGAATTTTGAGACCAGCCTCAGCAATGTAACAAAACCCTCAGCAACTTAGTGAGATCCTGTTTCAAAAGAAAAAATAAAATAGGTCTGGGAGTGTAGCTTAGGGGTAGAATTCCTCTGGGTTCAGCCTCCAGTATCAGTTTTAAAAAATAATTGGAGCACAGAAAGTCCTAGAATTCATAGATTCCCCAAGGACTTTGATATTGCTCTGGCAAGGTGTATGTGTGTGTGGGGGGGGGGGGCGTGGTAGTAACTTTGGGTGAAATTGGAGGCATTGAATAAAAACAAGGAAGCAGTGGATGTGCCAAAATGGGAGATGAGCAATTATTTACTGAAAAGGGAGAGGTAAACCAGTAAATTTGGGAACCTGTGTCAGATTATGGCTTCAATTTGATCCCTTAGACATTCTTTTTTTTAATAGCATATTGGTTGTCAGCATTAGTTCAAAGTGATGTTATGAGGATTGTTTTAGACATTTTGTTTTTGGTATTTAGAACTGTATTGTTAGAAATTTAATCATAAGGAGAGCGGAAGTGGCCAGCTAGAGCCGGGGGCGGGGCGGGAACCAGGCTTGTAGGTGAGGCGGCAGTGGTGGTGGCGGCTCAGCAGGCGGGTTCAGGCTTCTCGGGGGCCCAGCCGCCTCCATGATCCTGCTGGAGGTGAACAACTGCATCATCCAGGAGACGCTCGCGCTCAAATTCGAGAACGCGGCCGTGGGAAACAAACCAGAAGCCGTAGAAGTAACATTTGCAGATTTTGATGGTGTCCTCTATTATATTTCAAATCCTAATGGAGACAAAACGAAAGTGATGGTCAGCATTTCTTTGAAATTCTACAAGGAACTTCAGGCGCATGGTGCTGATGAGTTATTAAAGAGAGTGTAGGGGAGTTTCTTGGTAAACCCAGAATCAGGATACAATGTCTCTTTGCTGTATGAACTTGAAAATCTGCCTGCATCCAAGGATTCCATTGTGCATCGGGCTGGCATGTTGAAGCGAAATTGATTTGCCTCTGTCTTTGAGAAATACTTCCAATTCCAAGAAGAGGGCAATGAAGGAGAGAACAGGGCAGTCATCCATTATAGGGATGATGAGACCATGTATGTTGAATCTAAAAAGAACAGAGTCACGGTAGTTTTCAGTACAGTGTTTAAGGATGATGACGACGTGGTCATTGGAAAGGTGTTTATGAAGGAGTTCAAAGAAGGACGCAGAGCCAGCCACACAGCCCCACAGGCCCTCTTCAGTCACAGGGAACTGCCTCTGGAGCTGAAAGACACAGATGCCGCCATGGGTGACAACATTGGCTATATCACCTTTGTGCTGTTCCCTCACCACACCAATGCCAGTTCTGGAGACAACACCCTCAACCTGATTCACACATTCCGGGACTACCTGCACTACCACATCAAGTACTCTAAGGCCTATATTCACACATGTATGTGGGCAAAAACATCTGACTTCCTCAAGGTGCTGAACCGCGCTCGCCCAGATGCCAAGAAGTGTGAGGAAAGATCCCCAGGGAGAAGGCGGTAGCCCTGCCCGAAAATACATTAAAGATGGCACAGAGAGGGAGTGGCGAGGGTGGAGACCTAAGACTGTATTAGACGAGGGATGTCTCCTCAGCATGATCAAGCCATTGATAGGATCAGCTTTTTGGATTAGGCCAAAGAGGCGAGGCGTGATCAAGATGATCTCCACGCGGATTGGCCCTAAAAGAAGACACTCCCCTCCCTCTGCCCTATATAACACCTTGCCTCTCATGTAATAAACAGATGAGTTCTCCGATGCTCAGTCCCTGCCATGTGTTCATTTTGGCGCGGCCTTCCTTTTCCGCGGGGAACCCCCTCTCGGGGTAGACGCTCCAGGGAGATCGGGGTAGGGGCCCCTTTTTCGTCAAGAGGACCCCACAGCTGGTGTTTCCTCCTGGTTTCACCCTACGGTTTTGGCTTACTTGTTCCCTGGGAAGAACGTGTGTATCTTCACCCTGCGGCTAAGCAGTCTACAAGGGGAAGGTAGACCCATATAGAAAATGGGTAACGCAATGGTTAAAGATAAAGAGCCAGCCCTTAAGTCCTTTAAATATATGCTTAGGAGTGAAGGGCTAGAACTGTCAAACTTACAGGAAGACAAGATCTGGAGGGAGATAGTCTATCTGGCGCCATGGATCACTTTGGGAGATCTTTTTTCTTTCGATACCTGGGACCGGGTACATTGCCTTGCTTGCTGGAGTGAGGTACAAACTGGGAAAACACCCCCTTTGGGTTTTTATCCCATGGTATCAGCCCTTAAGGCATGTTTTGGGGGCTGTAGTTCTTCCTCGGCTGTCAGGGGCGAGGGGGACTTCCCTGCCCGGAGGAGGGGGCATGGTCGGCCTTCGATGCAGAGCGAAAAGCCGAGCTGTACAGGGATTCCCTTGACCCAGGGGGCACAAAAGAGCTAGATAGTGATCCTTCCCTGGCCTGGACAGCCTCGGCCAGGCCCCATCAGAGAGGGGCCTCTGCCCCCCCAGAGGAGGTGGGGATTCCCAAATCTAAGGTAAGTCCCCTTCAGGGAAGCATGCCCCTCGGGGACAGACCTCCCCCCTATGCCCGAGGGGAATCCCCGTTGCAGGCTTTTCCGGTTAATCTGAACCCCACCCCAGCTCGACAGGACCCATGGTACCCATGGGAACCCCATGACCTAAAGGAATTAAAATAGGAGGTCAGTGAGGACGGGCCCAACTCCCCTTGGGCCGAGACCATTTTGCAGGGGTTGGCTCATCAACCCTGCACGGCCCAGGATTGGAAAAATTTATGTAAGGTGGTCCTTCCTAGTGGGGTCTACATTAAATGGTATGCCTTTTTCAAGGAGGAGTGTCACCGACAGGCAGAAAGAAATGCAGAGGCTCAGCCATCCGTAGCGCTCACTTACGGCCAGCTGTCAGGAATGGCAGATCAGTTTGCTTCCGGGGCTCAACAAGCAGCTCTGCCAGCACCTTATTGGGACCAGATAAGGGGCATTGCAATGACAGCCTGGCAAAAACTAGAAGAAGGGCCCACAGAGTCCCCTATCTCAGGCATTAACCAAAAGCCAGGGGAGGACTTACCCTCTTTTATAGATAGGGTAGAAAAAAGTATTCACAGAAAGTTTCCTCCCGGGTCTCTGAGAGATGCCTTTATTAAAATGCTGGTATGGGAGGGAATGAATTCTGATCACAAGTTGGCTTGTTCAGGACTTAAGGAGCAATCCAAAGAGAGATGGATTATTGCCTGTCGGGATGTAGGCACTCAGTCTCATCAGACCTCGGCCCTAACAACAGCCCTAACCGCTCAGACACAACAACTATCTAACCTGTTGCTAAAGGCCCATCAAGAGGATTCACAGCCGTATTCCCCCAAAGGAAAATGTTTTGGCTGTGGCCAACTGAGACACTTCAGGAGAGAATGTCCTAATAGTACCGCCCCGGGCGGGGGCAGGCGCCCTCCCCCTGGGCCCTGCCCCAGATGTGGCAAAGGCTTTCATTGGAAGGCAGAATGTCGGTCCAGATATGATATAAAAGGAAAGGCTTTAAACTAGGAAGGGGGCAACCCCCAGCCCCGTCATACAAAGGGGGAAAAGGTGACCCCATCCCCTCAATAAAAGGGAGTGTTCCTTTAACATCACAGCTAGAGAAGGGGTCTCCATTGGCTAATTGGACAGTACCTATCGTCCCTGGTCTCCGCCCCAAAATTGATATTACCATCGGAGACAATAGGTTTAAATGTTTGATTGACACTGGGGCAGACAGGACTATCCTCAGAGAAGAGGAAGTCCCGCCGTCGTGGGAGCTAGAGCCCGCGCCCCCCCCCACACACATCCTGGGAGTGGGAGGTACAATAGCAGCAAAAGAGGTTAAGGGGTGGCTCTCATGGAGAGACCCTTCAGGGGGGACCGGTGAAGTCCAGCCCTTGGTGGCTCCTGGCCTTAATGCCAACTTGTTAGGCCAGGATATCTTAGGTGACGCAGATGCATTTATCACCACTGACCATAAGGGGTTTTATAGGGGAAATTCGGATTTTGAGAAAATTAGACGAGGGGGTAGCCCTGTCCGGTTTCGGCCTCACCCCCAATCCTAAGGGCCACTGCCCCACCAATCTTCCCCATTACCTGGTTGTCTGATGACCCGGTTTGGGTGGAGCAGTGGCCTCTCTCAATGGATAAATTGGTGGCATTACAGAGCCTGGTACAAGAACAATTGGACTTGGGTCATATTAGGCCCTCAAATAGCCCCTGGAACACTCCGGTGTTCATTGTCAAAAAGGCCTCTGGAAAATGGAGGATGGTCCAAGATCTTAGGAAAATAAACAAAACCATGAAGGTACAGGGAACGCCCCCCGAGGCCTCCCGTGGATCCCAGCTATCGCATCCCACTTTCATCTCATGGTGATAG
>PVLC010006044.1:0-10057 GCA_004027655.1 Graphiurus murinus
GGGCCTGTTTGCCCCTGCCACAGACAGAAGGGTGGAGATCTGGGATTCCACGTCCAAAAATCACACCCACAGACAGGCCAAGGACTCAGAAGGGTGGAGATCTGGGATTCCACGTCCAAAAATCACACTCACAGACGGGACAAAGAACTCAGAAGGGTGGAGATCTGGGATTCCACGTCCAAAAATCACACCCATTCTCTGTCCCTACTCCCTGGGGCATCCCCCAGGGCGCAGTTTGAGACCCCTCAGGCACGTCTACCGGTCTCCATCTGATCCCCTCACGGCAGATTCAGACAACTGCAAACCAGACAGTCCAAATGGCCACATTAAGACATATACACACTACGAACACGGACAGGGGAGACAGACAGACAAGGCTAGCCAATTTCTTACCTCCAAGGAGCAGCGTCGGTTTCCCGGCCAACACACCAAATGAAAGGCCTGACTTTCTTCCTCAGGCTATGGAAATGGCGCAACCCCAATCAGTCACGAAGCCGGCTTCTTGATGCAAAGGCAGGAGGTACATTTATTCCAGTACTGGGACCCAAAATCCTCTCTCATGTAGGAGCAGAAGAAAATGGGCCCCGGACAAGGGGAGGGGAGGGGTTTTATAGGCAGAACTGCAGACAGTGCTTCTCACAGTAACTAATTTCAGGAACAGAACAGGATACAGCCAAAAGAATCAAGGTTAGCTTTGACACAAATCTGTTTGTTAAGCATATCTTGCAAGAACAGCAGGTTCAGAGGCTTAGGGGGAGGGAGCAGACCTCCTCCGGAAGTGTATGCCTGGTCCATTTAAAATTTTTTTTATTAAAAAACCATGTTAATATATGTGGACTCAGAAAGGACGTTAGTTAGCAAACACAAGATTCTTCATCGGCATTTACTGTGTGCCACACACAATATCATGTTCTTGGAACACAGATGGGAGAGACTGCCAAAAAAAGGCTATCCAACAGAAAATTTAAGAAGTGAATAATAGACTTTTGGTTAAAGATAGCAGATTGAGCACAAGCACCTTCCTGGACCCAAGCAAATGGATAATAAAGGAATTGAACATAAACTCACAAAGACAAATAAGACAGTAAGGGAAACAAAAGCCACAAAGTTTTGAAAGCTGGGAACCAGATGGGCTGATAGTAACCATCTTGGCAGACATGGGAGGCCTGAGTTATCCAGCAGTGAGGAGAGCCAAGATACAGCCCATCAACACAGCAGAATCCCTTGGGGGCTCAGAAGTCGATGGCACTAAACGAAAAGTGAGAGTGGTACTAAACTCAGGATGATCTCTTGAAAGTCCTTTAAAAAAAATAGTTCTGATTTCTTCCTTCTATCATGTAGAGACTCCTGCTCCCCAACTTCAGAGGATAATTATTTGGAATGAAACATAGGGTCTTTGGGCAGGAGATGCTTTATTTAAAACAAGGGGATATGTTGTTTGATTAAGAGACATTTAATGCTGAGATATCTCTAGTTGTCTTCTCCCAGTCGGTTCCCAGAACACTGGCTGTCTTTTTCCTCCAGGATAGAAGGCTGGGAGGCTTCCTTTGGGGAACTAGACCAACTCAAAAGATGGCACCATTGAAAACTCTTCCGTAAAACACATAGCTCTATCTTAACTGGTGATCCCCACATTTGACAAACCTCTCTTATGTGTTCAGAACTTAGAGTCAACTTTTCCATGTTTAATATGAAAGACAAGGCTCCTTAGTTATTTATGAAAAACTTGTAGCATGAAAGATAGACTCTCCTCAGCCCCCAAATTAGAAAGAACAGAAAGAAGAGAACTTTTAGGAAAACTAACCAAATTCAAGAGGTAAGAAGATGCTTTAACCACAAAGAGTAAAAACGCATACGTTCTCCCTAACATGCAGATACTAGGGAGAAGATGGGGCATAAGAGGGACTCCAGATGAAAAAGGGGAAACCCTAGATAAGCAAAGAAGTTGACTTAACTGAAGGAGATGGACGGGGCGGCGGGGGGGCACCCTAATGCACATGATGTACTTTCACAAATATATCAAGGTCAGTCACTAAACTGAACTTGAGAAGGAGGGCGTGTGAGGGAGTGGGGTGGGAATTGGGGAAGGGGTAAATGAGAAATGTGTGCATATATGCCTTTATTAGCTTGTACCTAACAAAGATGTATGATTACAATGCACCAATTAATTAAAAAAAAAAAAAGATGCTTTAACTATGAAACAAGAACAGGACACTAAACCATAGGAACATTCTGTGACTACAAAAGAGTTGAACTCTCTTGTTAAAAAAAAGAAACTCATTAGAAGATGAGATACAAGCCGGGCGTGGTGGCGCACGCTTGTAATCCCAGCATTCGGGAGGCTGAGATCGGAGGATCCGGGTTCGTGGCCAGCCTCAGCTACCTAGTGAGGCACTCCGCAACTTAGTGAGACTCGGTTTCAAAATAAAGAATACAAAATAGGGCTGGGGGTATAGCTCCGAGGTAGAATGCCCCTGAGTTCAACCCCCAGTACCGCAAAAAAAAAAAAAAGAAGATGAGATACAGAGGTCATTCATTCATTCAACAAGCAGTTATTAACCACCTACAACATGAGAGAACAGGTGCTATTCTGGGAACACTTCAGTAAATAAAATTTAACAATGCTTCCTCTGGTGGGATGGTTAATTCTTACATATTTCTGCGTTTCCAAAATCATCTGTGAAAATAAATTCTTTGAAAACAAATGTGTTTCCTTTTTATAAATTGTCTTAGTCCATCTGGGCAGCTGTAACAAAATACTTTAGATTGAGTGATTTCTAAAAAGCATAAATGTATTGGTCACAGTTACAGTGACTGGAAAATAAAGATCATGGCACCAGCAGATTTGGTGTTTGTGAAGCCTTGCTCACATGACAGAAGGGACAAACAAGCTCACTAGGCCTCTTTCATAGGGTACTAATCCCATTCATGAGGGCAAAGAGAGTCCTTGTGACCTAATTACCTCCTAAAGGTTCCACTTCTTAATACTGTTGCACTGAAGTTTAGATTTTAACATGTATTTGGGGGTGGAGTTGGGGGGACATAAACATTCAGACCATAGCATAAGTAGAAAAAAGAGGGGATGTTGTTGGTTCTGGATGAGATTGTATATATATATCTCATATATCTCCTGCATCTATATATATGAAATAGATAGATAGATAGATAGATAGATAGATAGATAGATAGATAGATAGATAGATGGATGCAGGAGTCTCCCAGGTGGAAATGAGCTCTTGGGGTGGTGTACTTAAGATTGAGAGAATAGCAAGAGCTAAAAACCAAAGAGGTAATCAAATCAAGGGAACTCTCTGGTTTCTGGTTTGGGCAAGAGAGTCTTTTCATTAAAGATGATAAACATAGTAGCAGAGACAGATTACTCATCTGTCTCTAACTTCAGAAGCACTAGCTTGAGGGGATTTTCTACTTTACAGATAGATCTCTTTGCTCACACAGCTTCTTCCCTACTCCTACTTTGGTGACTCATATTTGGAACTCTTGTGAAAATAAAAAGGGGTCTTAAAAGTCCTTTAATTGAAATTTTTCATTTCTCATTGAAATTCAGTTCATTGTAAGAAAATGATTCATTGTAGTAACAAATTACACATGTTATATATAAAAATTTGATGGATTGTCAGGTAGGTTAAAAAAAAAGTAACGTATTTCTGTAATATTAACGACTGATTTCTGCATGACATATGCATAGAATGCTCCCCAGTGTGTCTCACATCTGTGATTGATACAGTCTTGTACCCTAGTTAATGACGGATTGAATATATGATGGTGGTCCCATAAAATTAGAAGGAGCTGAAAAATTCCTATCACCCAGTGACATCGTAGTCATCATAATGTCATGCGCAACACATTACTCATGTGTTTTTGGTGATGCTGGTATCAACAGACCTACTGCACTGCCGGTTGTATAAAAATGTAACACATATAATTATGTCAAGTACATAGTACTTGACAACATTAACTACCTTACTGGCTTGTGTATTTACTGTACTGCACTTTTTATCATTATTCTAGAGTTCTCCTACTTATAAAAAATGCATACTGTAAAACAGCCTGCCCTGAACGCCGGTGGCAGCCTCACACATCTCATGCTTACTCAGTTCCTTGATTGAATTGTTTTCTCTTGTGCTTGATTTAACTTTATTTTGTAGCACTGGGAGACATACAGATATGTTATATATTCACACCACATAGCCTCGGTGTGTGGTGGGTGATAACATCTAGGTTTATGTAAGTGCACCCATGATGGTACTTGATGAAGAAATTGCTTAATGATGTCTCCCTAGTACCCCATTGTTAAGTGGCATATGATTGTGTATGCACCTCTGAGAGTCAGTTGCTATTATCCCCATTTTACAGGTAAGGAAATTAAGGCACCCATATTACTTGCCCAAGATTACAGAGCTAATAAATTCCACAATGAGAAGTAGGTTGGTTTGTTTTAATGGCAAAACCTGTATTTATTCCAGTATACCCTGTGATTTCTTCTATATAATAATGAGCGTATATGTTCAGAAGTTAAAGGAGACAGTTGATCTAGTAAGAAATGAACCATGTTATCTCTTGCTTTCAGAGCAGCTTATTACACGGCGATGACTCTGGAAAATACTCATACTTTGGTTTGAGAATTTAGAGGTATTCATCATTCATTCTTGTCTGAGGAAACCAGTTTTGAGTTACAGAGTTTGAGTTTGTTTTGAGTTATTACAGATTTGACAAATGATTAACTTAAAGGCAATACTGTATTCGAATGTCAGAAATTTTTAAACGCTTTTCTGGTGGAAAAAAATATATATATATATATACATATATATTTTTTTTCCACCTGGGCAATATATATATATATATTGCCCAGGTGGAAAGTTAGTGGTTAATTCCTTAATGAATGTGTCAGATCAGAGCCTATAATGCCCCAGACACTATGAGAGACACTTGGGGAGTAAAACAGATGCAATCTCTTGGCTTTATGGAGTTTCCAGTCTAGTAGAGGAAATTTTAATCAATAGTCACACAAATAAATGCATAATTACAAAAGTTTAATAATTGCAGCTAGGGTAAGGAAGAAGGTACTAAAGGTTATTTAGAGAAGAAAAGAACTCCGACCTAATATGGAAGGAATGGCCTCACAGTGCCATGAGCTAGGGACCAAGTCTGTAACACGTGGGCCTTAGGGGACACTTTCCAAACCATCACAGAGAGATTTGATTAGATGAAGACCTCTTGGGAAAATGCATTGGATATGGCAATATGGAGGACATTGGTGACCTTAGTAAAAAACTATCAACAGTGTGATGACAGGGAAAATCCAACTGGAAAAAGCAGAGCACCGAGTGAAGGAGATGGTGAGGAAGGAGTTAGTGAGGGTCCACCCTGCCGCTGGGAAAGTGAGCCGTAAAAGGAGGAGATGGGGCAGGAGCTCACCATAGATTAGGAGTCAGCTGTGGGAGAGTTCCCTGTTTTTATATTTTGTTTTGTTGTGTTTCTAAAAATGGAATAAAAAGATTATGTTTCAACATAGACCCAAAGAAATCTTATTGAGCAAGAGAGATTGAGCATGCAAGTGAAAGAAGGGCTACTTGAAAGCATTCAGGATAATAATATTGTAAACCCAATTGCCAGGCTATGCACGGATCCCCTTTGAAATCACTTCACCCCAGTGAAGACAGCAGGGAGGTGTGTGCTCAACTCTTATGGACTGGTGTTTTGAAAGAAGGTGGTGCTGTCAGTGTCAGTGGTAGATGCCTGCTAATGTACAAACCTGTCTCATGATTCACATGCTCAGCTCACCTCTGCTTATTTTCTAGGAGCTGGTGAGGACATAGAGAGTCCAGAGCTAACAACGTCTCGACGGTTTCCCAAGATACCGTTCATTAGTGCTGCTCCAAAAGTGGAAACTACAACACTGAAAACACAGAACAGGATGCCTGCTCAGACCAAGGTGTGTGTGGTTTTGCATTGTGTTCCCAAATTATGGTAAATGCTCTTCTTTTTTGACCATACAGAATGGTCTTTTCATTGTTGTAAATAGTTCTTCCTTGCTCTTTGGAATGGTTTTAGCATTTACCCACTCACTACTTTTATCACGCAGGCCTGGCTTACTTACAAATGTTTTTCACATGGCACTCAGTCTTAAGGAACTTCTTACGACCATTTAAGAAGCGAAATCTTACTTGGCTTACGCAAAGAAATTTCTTTCCATTTCAGAGAGAATATTCTGAGTTAAAACCATTGTGAAGCCGGGCGTGGTGGCGCACGCTTGTAATCCCAGCATTCGGGAGGCTGAGACCGGAGGATCTGGGTTCGCGGCCAGCCTCGGCTACCTAGTGAGGCACTCCGCAACTTAGTGAGACTCGGTTTCAAAATAAAGAATAAAAAATAGGGCTTGGGGGTATAGCTCGGAGGTAGAACGCCCCTGAGTTCAATCCCTAGTACCGCAAAAAAAAAAAAAAAAAAACCATTGTGAGCTTTACATGTGCTAAAAACAGGTTTTAGAATGAGACTCCAGGGCACACACGTCTTGATATGGTACGAGGCTCAGCGAGTCATTTCTCAAAGTCTCCTTAGGCCCATCAGTTGTGTGTAAACTTGGAACTCAACTTGGATGACAATGATGAACATGGGTATATCTCTATTCATCTTGAGAGCTGATTTAAAAAGAATGAGATTGCTGGCCTTGGAACAAAGTTACTAGCTCATGAAAACTGTGAGCTCAGGATTTCGGCCTTTTAACATTATATTGCAGTTAGTTGACAATCCACTAATAGGTAAGCTATTTAACTTGGAAAATGCATATTAAAGCCTGGGGAAGGCCTGGGTTTCAAATCCTGGATCTAGTCAAATTTTTTTGATCATTAAGAAGATTAAATGTCAGTGCATATAGCATGGCACTTGAGACCTAGTAAGCATTCTACGAATGTTAATTGAATTTGGTGGAGTGGAAGAGACCAAGCCAGTCCACCAAATGAGCAGGCATGATAACTGCAGTGGTGGGCTTTGCAGACACATTAGGGGTAGCGTGTTGCTTATAAAAAACTTAGAAACACAAGCATTCCCTTTTGATGCTCATATAATCTGTCCATTAGAAATAAGATGTTACCAAGCTTTCATAGCAAACAAGACATGGAAGACTGTTTCATGAATACTGGCATCTCTTCTCTGGAGTAAGAGGTGCCTCTCTGCCGATGGGAACACAGCTGAGCTTTTCCTGTCCTTACTAGGGTATCTTTGTTCTTCCTCCTTCCTCAGTCTTCCAGTGCATAGAATGGGGAATGGCACAGCAGGATGGGTTTCTACAGATGTGTAGCAGCTGGGAGGTCAGCCCTCTCCAGATTAGCCTGCTGACCGGAGGCTTAGGAAGAGCCAGGTACTATTACTGGCAGACTTACTCTATACACCAGGCAGTAGGAAGGCAAGGAGAAGCTTCCTAAGAACTAAGGCAGATATACTAGCATGCTGTAGCTTGTGCGTGGAAGCTACTCCATCAGAGTCTAAGCTGAATGAAGGAAGGAAGGGAGAAAAGGAGAAATGAAAAGTAGCTGGTGCAATTGAAGGTGGGATGACTGAACGCATCAGTGTAGGGCGACACAGTCATCCAGTATGGCTGTAGAAAGAAGTACTTGGCCGTTACCACATTTTTACTTAATCTCTTCCCGAGACTGAATGTCTTAAAGTCAGCAACCATTAGGACTCACTGGCTTGAAGCAAAGAACTCTCTTGGGTCAGTTTTGGCTTTCAGTGATAAATGATAAAGAGTTATATCCTGTCAAAACCTAATTTAACATAGATTTCTGATCTATTGACAACAGTGAATTGAAAATTGATTTAAGCTTCTAAAATTTGGTTTAAGGGATTCCTATCAAGATAAAGACCATAGACATTTGGCAGATGAATTTAGAATTAAGATCCCAGAGCATTTTAATATACTTACATTTCTACTATTATTTATATTCAATGTATCAATAAAAATTTCACTACTCATGAGATAGTTATTCATTATGTGTCAAACACAGTTCTAGGCACTGAAAAGGATAATATTGACCATGAATAACAATAATAATGGTGATTTAATTTTCCATTTTGTGGTTATATGGTATAGCTAAATTAAACATTGCCTCTAGCATGCCATTAATGAGGATTTTGCTTTCAAATGGGTCTCACAGTGGCATTAATGTCACTGTTATAGATATTCTGTCTAGTTGGTTGTAAATTTATTTGACTAAAAAGTAATAAGGACAGTTACTTGTTTATGCAAGACATCACTTACAATCTCTTCCTCCATTCCATTTCCATGGCATCCAAACAGCTAGCTGTAGATGTGAACGATCTTTAATTGGTTTCATTTAAGAATCAGTGCTGCCTTTTTACAATTGCATTTTGCATATATATGTACGCACACACACACACACACACACACACACACACACGAGTTAAGGTATTTCAGATTAGTTCTATGCTGTGGAATGGTTTTTTTATTAGTCAAGCCTGTATTTCTATACAACAGAACTTTTTAATTTTAAAAAAAGAATGCTCCATTCAGAACATTTTACAGCTTGCACACTGATAGACCACTCCTTTAAGTGCAAATAGGTAGCTCTAATTCTTTGGAGACCTTTTGTCTCCACACCCTTAGATCCCTGGAATGTGTACTATTTTCACCTCCTATTGAATCAGAAGCTGATTCAAAGTAAACTGGATGTCACCTTTCTTAAATGACTTTAAGTGTTCAAAAAACCCAAAGTAAAATCATGTGATTTGTCATAATAATGGGATGAAGACTGGAACCTATCCAATGTGTGCATTTTTGAGGAGGTTATAGGAACTTGGGTGTGATGTATTAAAGGCCTGAACAAAGCTTTGGAAATGAAAACCCAAGGAAGGAACTTAAGTTGAGAGATCAGTAAGAGGCAAATGAACAGGACCATGCTGTAGGAAAAGACAATATGAAGTATCTACCACCCCACCCTACCCCAGTATGGAACCATTAGTTGAAATAGGAAAGAAGGCTTGTCTGGTTCTATGGTAAATTACTTTTTAGACTTGACAGGTAGAGTTCAGGTGGTACAGTCAAGATTTAATGTCCTGTAGGCTTCTGGCTAGGCAGGAATAATGGTGACTGGAGATGAGGCAGTGAAAGTTACTAGCACAGACATTCTTTAGCACTGTAGAGAACTGGAAGTATCCTTTGTTTGATGAGGAAGCTGAGGTCTAGGAAAGTGGTATGACTTGGTCAGAGCCCCACAGGAACCACTTGTAGAATCCAGGTCCTCTCAGGTTCTAATCCAGGGTTCACTGACAGTACAAGACTAAAGTGGACAGAAGGAAGCATTACAGAGTTAGGCTCTCTGGACTGTGTGGGAGCAGGGAGGGCCCCATTGGATGGGGAGGGAGGGGGAATGCCTGAAAAGTGGCTGTCTTCACAGTGCCCTGGGTAGCAAAGAGGTGAAGGGTAAGGAGAATTAGGGCAATGTTACTGGGTTAGAGCAGCCAAGGGGAGAGGGTGGCCTGAAGTTAGAAAACTGGTCAAAAGTAGGGATAATAATGTCAACTAAAACCATTATGTTATTAGCATTATTATGAACTAAGTATCTATTTTGCCTCTTCATGTAATGGGTGCTATACCAAACCATAACTACCTTGGGCCCACCGTGGGCCTCGCCCGTTGGTATAAACATCATACAAAATGAGCATTCTGGTTATTTTCTAAACTCATTGTTTTGTTTTGTTGTTATTTTTTGTGGTACTAGAAATTGAACTCAAGGGTATTCTACCTCCAAGCTACCCTCCCCAGCCCACCCCCAGCCTTTTTTCATTTTCTGTTTTTAAAACAGGATCTCTCACTAGGTTGCTGAGAGTCTTTCGAAGTTGCTAAAGCTGGTCTCGAATCTGCTATCTTCCTGTCTCAGCCTCCCAAATACTGGGATTACAGTTGTGTGCCACAATGCCTGACTTTAAACTCACTGTTTTAAAAAAGGAGCTTTAGAATATGCTCACCGATTATTTCTTTTTCCATCACATTTAAAAAATAACTTTATTTATTTATTTA
>PVLC010006044.1:10157-49065 GCA_004027655.1 Graphiurus murinus
GGTACTGGGGATTGAACTCAGGGGCATTCTACCTCCAAGCTATACCCCCAGCCCTATTTTTTATTCTTTATTTTGAAACCGAGTCTCACTAAGTTGCGGAGTGCCTCACTAGGTAGCTGAGGCTGGCCGCGAACCCGGATCCTCTGGTCTCAGCCTCCCAAATGCTGGGATTACAAGCGTGCGCCACCACGCCCGGCTCTAAAAAATAACTTTAATTAATTTTTTTTGCTGTATTAGGGATCAAACCCAGGACTTCATACATGCTAAGCAAGGACTCTACACAGAGCTACACCCCCAGCCTAGCACATTTTTAAAACATAGATTAATGTTTTCATTTTTCCCATACCAGTCACCTGAAGAAATCGATAAGAAGGAAGTTCATGTCTCTGACTCAGAAAAGAAAATGGACTCAACTGAAGAAGATACAAATGTGTACACTGAGAAACACTCAGACAACCTGTTCAAACGGACAGAAGTCCTAGCAGGTGAGTAGTAGGTCAGGTGGGAGGGGGCTTCAATAGGCCTTGTATTTGTCAGCATTTTCACAGCTAAATCCAAAGACCTGGGGAGGGAGGAAGACTTACTTGCTTACAGTCTCAGGGCTTATCAGAGGCGGGAAGTGAGGAGAGGCAGAGCACAAGGCTTCACTCCTCACATCGTGGAGGCCAGAAGCAAGAGAGAAAGTGAGGGGAAGAGGAACTGTATATAATCCCCAAGAATTATAGATGGCAGCCCCAGGGACCCTCCCTCTCCAGCCACAGCCTGCTTACCCGGGCCACCAGCCATTAATGGATAAGTCCATTAATGGATTTATCTAGGATTACAGCCAAGCCCTGCTGCTTCCAACGTTGCCACCCTGTTTCCATGAGGGCTGGGGGACACCCCCATACCTAAACCCTTGCAGGCCTCTCGTCAACTCTTGTACCTCCGAGCTACACCCCCAGCCCTATTTTTTCAGAGGTGTTCAGAAGTGTAACACAGCTTGCTGCTGGGCCATACCTTCCTACCAGAAGCAGTCTTGAGAGTGCTTCATTCTAGAATGAGAGGTGTAGGCATGTTGTCTTTGTTTTCTACCAGGTCCCTCAGCCTAGTCCTTAGCCAGCCATTGGATAGAGGCCGAGGCAGGGAGGTAGCCTGGAAAGATTTGAATGGAGCCAGAATAGCTGGGCATGGGGACGTGGCAAGATGGGAAGGTCGGTCAACCTTGCTCCAAGTCATCCCCAAAACAAAATTAAGAGAAGGAAACTATCTTTGCAGGGAGAGCACTTAACACAAATACTGCCCAAATCGTTAAGAATGTTTTCTAAGTATAATTTCTCTGGTAGAAGTCCAGGTTAAAATCGCTAATCTGAGAATCCAAAAATCCAAAACTTTTTAATGCCAGCATGATCGAATGGAAAATTTCATGCCTGGCCTCAGATGAGGAGTTTCAGTCAAAATGAACTTTGTTTCATGAAGAAAATTATTAGAATTGTTGTGTAAAATTTCCTTCAGGCTATATGTATGAATTAAAAATGAAACATAAATGAATTTCATGTTTAGACTTGGGTCCCATGCCCAAGATATCTTATGTATATGCAAATATTGCAAAATCCAAAAAAGCCCATACTCCAAAACTCTTCTGGTTCCAAGAATTTTAGATAAGGGATACTCCTGTACTAACAGTTGTTCTTTTTTGCAGTGCTAGGGATTGAACCCAGGAGTGCTCTACCACTGAGCTATATCCAAGCCCTCTTTGTTTTTTGTTTGGTTTGTTTGTTTTTAGTTTTGAGACAGGGTTTTCAAAGTTTTCCAGATGATCTCAAACTTGGCAGTCATCCTGCCTATCCTGCCTTAGCCTCCTGAATAGCTAGAATTATTATCGTAGGCATGTGTTAGCACACTCAGCTAACTACTTTTTTGGGGGGTGGGTACTGGGTATTGAACCCAGGGACATTCTGTCTCTGAGCTACACTCCCAGCCCTTTTTAGTTTTTATTTTTAAAATAGGGTCTTGTTAAGTTGCTGAGGCTGGCCTCAAACCTGTGATCCTCTGTCTCAACCTCCCAAGTTACAGGTTTGTTCCATCACACCTGGAATAATGTGTTCTAAAGAGAGAGATTTGCAAGAATTAAAAACAGCTAATCCTTGAAAGAATAGTATCAAATTTAAGATGAGAAAGAAATTTGCATGTTTTTTATATTTACTCTTAAAAGTCTTGCCAATTATATTGCGTTTTGTGTTTTCATTGAAAAAAACAATTAGAAGATTATAATATGAAATGTGAATACTGAAAAGACCAAACCATTTGAAAGTATGGAATTAGTTGAGGTCACAGACAGATTTTTCTTATTGAAGTTTTTGGGTGATATTAATACTATTCAAAGAAAGCATTATTGTACCTTCCTGAGGAATGTCAGATTTGCATAATTACCTTTATTGAATCCAGGGTTTTTGTTTTGTTTTGTTTTGTTTAAATTGTGTCTTCAAATTAAGCCTTTTATGGAAGTGTAAATAGATTGGGTTTGCCAAAGCTAATTTTTGCAATTCCTGAATCCATCTAAACGTGATCTTCCTTTTGGTGTATTTCAGCTGTCATTGCTGGCGGAGTTATTGGCTTTCTCTTTGCAATTTTCCTTATCCTGCTGTTGGTGTACCGCATGAGAAAGAAGGACGAGGGGAGCTATGACCTTGGGGAGCGCAAACCATCCAGTGCGGCTTATCAGAAGGCACCTACTAAGGAGTTTTATGCATAAAACTCCCACTTAGTGTCTCTATTTATGAGATCACTGAACTTTTCAAATAAAGCTTTTGCATAGAATAATGAAGATCTTTGGTTTTTTTTTTATTTTTTTTCATTAAAGAGCCATTCTGGCACTTTAATGATAAAAATCCCATTGTATTTAAAACTTTTCATGTATTTCTTTAGAATGACATAAAATGAATACTTAACATCTGCAGTGTTCTGTGAATAGCAGTGGCAAAATATTATGTTATGAAAACCCTTGATGTTCATGGAATTGGTTTAAACTTTTATGCACAATGATTGTTCTTAATCCAACCGTTCAAAGATGAAAGCCAATGTCATTTGTGTCAGCATGTCTCAGATGAACCTTACCAAGTTGGTCTTAACTTTTGTTAATTTATCTGTTGTCCCTCTTCTCAGCCCACCCTTTTTGTCCCCTTAAAAACCAAACCAAACCCTCTGCCTTTTGTAGCTGTCATGGTACAATTTGTCTTTGAATGATTCAGATAATGGTAATTTAGTGTATATGTGACTTTCGAATAATGTAAACTTTAACCTCCACTTTGTGTAAATTTTTAAATGTCAGACTATCCATTTTACACTTGCTTTATTTTTCATTACCTGTAGCTTCAGGCAGATTTGCAACAGCAAATTAATGTGTAAAATTGGATTATTACTACAAAACTGCTTCGTCCTATCTATCTAATCAGATCTTCTTTGGGGAAGATTTGATGTGAGTTACTGACAAGCCTCAGCAAACCCAAAGATGCTAACAGTATTTTGAGAAGTTGCTGCAAATTCCTTTGGCCACTGTATTTGTTAATTTCTTGCAATTTGAAGGTATGAAGAGGGGTTTAAAGGAAAAAAAATTGGTTTTTGTTCTTAAAAATGCATTTAAGTTGTAAACATCTTTTTAAGCCTTTGAAGTGCCTATGATTCTATGTAACTTGTCGCAGACTGGTGTTATTGAGTATATATAACAGTTTAAAAAAAAGTTGGTATTTTATAAGCACAGACAATTCTAATGGTAACTTTTGTAGTCTTACAAATAGACATAAATTGTAATTTGGGAACATAAAAACTACTGAATAAATCATGTGGCCTAATATTGAAAATGTCACTGTTATAAATTTTGTACATTTTTCGGTCAAATGTACATCTCCCCTTTGCTGACGACCGTCTGCTCTCAAGGATGACATGGGTTTGATTTCTAAGTGTTCCACAGTGTCTGTAAATCAAGACCAAAGAGCCTGTCAATGAGCTATTTATTACCAGATTCACTTCTGAATTGGCCAGAGGAAATCTGAGTGTATCGTCCTGTGTGCGTGTCTGGGTACAGATACTGGCTGACTGCCAGGGAATTTCAAAGTGCAACCTTTAGAGGAGAGCTGATGGCAATATTGAGACAGATGCTTGCTTTTGCAAATAACTTTTAAGACTATAAATTCCAAAGAACTGAAGGGGGCTTCTGGAAGTAGGTGTCTCAGGCTTAGTCCTATAGATTGATTTACCTTTGAAACTATGCTCCTGAGGCTCAACAGAGGAACTAGTATATTGGAACACCACAGCTCACTTTACATGAAGGAGGGAAGGGCAGGGAGGCTCAATGTTACGAGGGCCTTGCTACTTAGGGTAGAAATTGCTGGAAAGAGTGATGCCTGAGGAGATAAAGGTGTGAGGTACCCTGGCTGGGTACTTACTGTACTGAACATTTCTCTTTTATATTTTACCATTAACTTTGTTTTAAACTGTGAGCCGCGGAAGTAGGAAGAAGGCAGCAAAAACAGCAACTTTTCCAACATAAAATTTACTTTTAATAAAATTGGAATGCTTCATTTAGAGAATACTCCCTGGACTTGCCACAGAACTCATTTTTAAAAAAAAATTTTTTTTAAAGCAACACTTGGAAAGGCGTTTGCCTAAATCCTTGGTTGCCTTAATTCTCAAATTCTTGCCCCATCACTTACACAGACTTGGTTCACTTTATTTAAAATGATTAAAAGGAAATGGTAGGCCCCTCTGAAGCCACACAATGTCCCTCAGTTACGGAGGCCTAAGAATGTAGCGGGTATACCTCTTACCAACTGTGCAAGGCAGAATGCAATTCTATTCATCGAGTAACTTGCTTGGAATATCCGTGCCAGGAAAAGAAAGTTTCTGGCAAATATTTTGTCACGGCTGTAAAGCAAAATATTTGTTAAAGTGCCAAAATAAAGTCTGTCATGGCGAAAGTAAATCATTGTATAGACTGACATCCAGTTTTCTTCAACTGTATGTTTTCTGCTTAGGGTTTTTTTTTTTTTTTTTTTTGTCATTTTTCAGATACAGTAAATAATACTATAAAAAGCACTAGTAGTCACTGCTGAGTTCAGGAAAATTTTGGTGAAATATAAATATTAAAACCAATGTGAAAAGTTTCTGTTTCCTTAAGCACATGTAAATGATTTGCCTTGTGTGAATGTGGCTTTGTGTTCTTCGAGAGACTTGAAGTATTTCAAACTGTCCCACTTTTAGCACATGGGGGGGAAATGGGATAAGCACATGTTTTTCTTCACAATTTTGGCTGCAGGTGTGTACTACCTGAATTTTGGAGTTAAGACCTGGTTAATAAAATTGAATTTAGGCAGAATAAGATTATAGAAATTGCCATGAAATTTGATAGTTTCACATCAAATGTTTAGTGAATTGATGTTTTGGTAATGTACTTGCTTTGCAAATTAGATGAAATGCTCTTGCTTTTGCCAAGGTCTATTTAATAGAGGGTTTAGGAGAGGAAGCTAAATGAGTAGAACATAATTAGCTCACTCTGATCAAACTATTACGTCCTACAAAGGGTGCTCGTTCCTACAAGAACAGCACAATAACCCCATAATTTTAGAAGCTCATTTTTTCAATATCTTAGACATTTTGAAACTTCAAAGAACATTTTCAAGTGAGGAACAAAAAATATAAAACAAAAATATTTCAGGGTTAATTTTTACTAACAGGATCGTTAAGTCTTACTACAATTATATAATTGGGTTTTAGAAAAGTATATTTTTAAATACTTGGTTTAAAAAAGAAATAACCAGGCATGGTGGTACATGCCTGTTATCCCAGTACTTGGGAGGCTGAGACAGGAGGATTGCAGGCTCAAGGACAGCCTTAGCAAGTAGCAAGACCCAGCAAACTAGCAAGACCCTGTTTCAAAACAAAAAGGGCATTAATCTGCAATCCCACCAACAATGTGTTACTTCTCCAAACCCTGGCCAGCATTTGTTGTTTGTATTCTTGATTATTGCCATTCTGATTGGAGTTAGGTGAAATCTCAAGGTAGTTTTGATTTGTAACTCTCTGATTGCTAATGATGTTGAACATTTCCTCATACATTTATTGGCCATTTGTATTTCTTCTTTTGTGAAGCGTCTATTTAGATCCTTTTCCCATTTTTTATTGGGTTATTTGTATTCTTTGCACCAATAAAAAATAAATAATTTAAAAAAACAAAAAGGGCTGGGGAGTATAGCTCAGAGGTAGATTCCCCCTGGGTTCAATCTCAATCAATCTCTCTCTCTCTCTCTCTCTCTCTCTCTCTCTCTCTCTCTCTCTCTCTCTCTCTCTCTGACACACACACACACAATGACTTTTTAAGCAGCACAGCCTCTAAAGTGAGGTTCTAAGCCTCTAACAGGCAACAGCAAGACCCTAAGAAGTTCGCAGTTAAAACGAGTCAAGCCAAATGATAAATGGAGTGGTCTACTTTGGGTGATCACTAAGGCTCTTTTCAGTACTAATATTTTATGACAATAGTGAAATTTGAGACTTAGCTATTTCTGGGAAATTAGATTCAGCCAAGCATAGAAAATTTTTAAAAGGGTAGAACAACATCTGTCTGCCTTTTAGTGGTAAAAACCGTATGAAAATGAATTTTGTCCCACTGTCTCCTAACCCTGGGTAACTCCACTCAGGATTATAAGGTTTCATTTCTTTTATCTGCTATATATGGTCTTTAGCAGGGCCTTTTCTGACCAAGAAACTGGCAGTTTGGGGAGTAACTTGGTTTCCTGTGAGTTAGCTGGAAGGGTGTAAGTAACCCAAGATGCTAGTCCAGCCCACAAATTGCAGTGAAGCTTTAGACTTTGTTGCTTCGGATATGCTGAGCACAAAATATTGTATTCCAGTTTTGCTGGCAAAACAGGGTTCAAGCAACAAATGTCTGTATATGCAAGTCCAATCAACAAATATGTGCCTGCTAACTCCGAACAAGACACAATCAGGAAGCCGGGGGTGTGGTGATGAACTGTAGACAGACCCTGCTCACATGGAGCTCTTATGCACCTTGGGGGAGGATGCACAGTGGAAACAATAAAGGATACTACAAACTGACATTATCAGTTGAGTGAGAAAATGAGCTAAGTGGAAATTTCCACAATGGATGCAATATAGGCTGACATAAGGGACTGAAGGACTAAGAGGATGGGCTAGGTGTGCTGCAGTAACAATCTCACAATCTCAACTTGGAACAGCAAGGATTTCCTTCTAGCTCAAGCTACGTGTCACTGGGCTAGTGGAGAGTTGTGCTCTGAGTTGTCGTTCTCACTCCAGGCTTAGGCCTTTGCCGTAGTTGTTATCCGGAACACGGCAACTCAGGCAGAAGGGAAAAGGCTGAGGCATATAGTAGCTATTAAAACTTGAACATGGTAGCAGCATGTCACGCCACCCCAGTTTCAATAGCCAAAGCAAGTCTATGGCCACACCTAATGTCCAGGGCACAGAGAGAAGTACAATTACTACTTTGTGTCCCAAAGCAGAGAGATGTGAACAACCATCATGACCACTATGGTCTGCTCAGGAAAGATGTCAGAGGATAAGACCCAAGTGACGTGGAGCCAGTTGTGCTAAAATCAAGACAAGTCTTCCCAGGCTATGGGAAGGCCATAAGGAGAGAATACGCTTGGTACATTATATTAGAGGAAGAGAGAGGACCAGTGGTTGGGAGGGAGGTAACAGAGGAGGTAGAAGAGAGGGTTGAGAAGTGGAATCGCCTCCTAACCAGTCTTCCTACCTTCTTCCACGTTTGTTCCCTTATATTTTATTCCCCACCAGGAATCAAGACCGATCTCATTAAGAGCTACATTCGTTTATGCTTCTCCATTCAGTGGTTCCTACAGACTTAGCATAAAGGCCCTCGCTGCTTACCATTGCCCTCAAGGTCTCCAGCAAGTGCCCCCTGGATGTGTGGCATAGGGGAACACAATGGGCATGGCACAGCCAGTTAGGGGGTCGTTGCAGTTACCTAGGGAAGAAACCACGGTGTCCCGACCTAAGGTGGTCAGCGTGGAGATGGAGAGGAGCTATTTGGAGACGTAGAACCAACAGATCTTGCTAAAAGGTTGGAAGGCATAGGAAGTAAGAAAAGAGGAATCAAATACAACATTCACATTTTTGGCTGAGCAGTGGGTGAATCATCTTCCGAGAAGGCTGATACTAAGGAGTTGGCTGGTGGAATTTCCAGAGTTCCTCTTGGGCCATGCTGAGTTAGAGAAGATTATTAGACACTCCAGTGGAGGTGCCGGGTAAGCCAATAAAAAGGTTTTAGAGTGCAGCGAAGAGATCTGAGCTGGGGATACTAACTTAGGAGTAATGTCTACCATTTGCCTGTTGGACTGTCATTTATTTCACCTCTTTCCTGCTTTGCCCTGTATGGATAGGGGAAGGGGAGGCAGAAACAGAGAATGGAGTGCTCAGGTTGACCCATTCAAACTACATTTCCCAAGCTTCCTTGCCATCTTACCTCTGGGAAAGTTTGACCAATGGAAAGTACTGGCAGAAGACCATGATCAAGAAGAGGGAGAAAGTCAGGGTACTCTCTCCTCCCCTCTGCTGTGTGCAGCATCTCTAGCAGTAGTGTGTCTTTTCTACGGTTTGAATTCCCACCAGGCAGGCCCTCCTTCATGGTCCCAGCTCCCATTATTCCTACACTCTCTTAGCTCCACTTTCCCTCTGTTTCCCTACCTCTAGGGGAAGGTAGCAATTTCCTGATATTCCTATTCTCTGGGTAATCTCACTCTCCCCAGTTTGCCCTTACAGCTTTTCTAACATCTTTGAAATTGACTGTAGTATTAAATTCTCTATTGTATTACCCAGCATGGGTTCTGCTTTCCTTCCTGGACCCCCAGCTGATAACACAGGAGTGAACAGCCTGCAGATGGTATTAAAAGCCATGGGACTAGATGAGATTTTTTGGAGAGGTCAAATAGAAAAGGATGGCTCTGGGTCTGCCTTCTAGCGAAGTTTGTCTTTAGGCAATCCATTCCCATCCTGATTCTCTCTTTAGCAGTGGTTTGCCATTTGAGGCAGATAGTAGAGAAGAATCTTTCATTGCAAAGGGGAAAAATCCCTATAATGTACCATAACAGCACATTTTGAGCAAATTAAGTATGTAAGGGTAGCTACTTCTACCTGGTCATTAATGATAAAATGTAAACTTTTAAAAATAAAACAAGGTAATTGGTTGGAGAAATAAGAGCTGTGTAGTTGGGAAAGGTCTCTATTATCTGTGTGTACAACGGGAACATACCAGCAAACAAAGCAGCTCCCACTTGTAGCTTTTCCCCTCAATTATATTCTGCTTAGGTAAATACCAGAGTATTTACCTCTGTGAGAGACCAGTTGCAGAGAAAAACATTAAAGATGGAAAGAATATAGAAGATTTGGCTCTATGTCAGACCTAGAACTTAGGGAACGGGAAAAGTTTTTTTTTTTTTTTTCTGATAACCCTACATGTTAGTCCTTTATGTTTATAGTATATGTCACTTTTTTCACTTAATTCATTTTCACATGTATAAAATAAAGATAATATTCACCATGTTGGCCTGTGGGGATTCACTGAGGCAAGGGAGGTGGCACGCCTAACATGGTGTCTGGTATCTGGTAGCTCCTCACTAAAAAATGGTCATTTGTTCCTCTACCAAATGCTTCCTGGTCACCACTATTTGCCATGGATGGTTTTAGATTCTGGGAAGAAACAGACAACAAACAAGTGTGTAATGTAATCTGGTAAGAAAGTGAAACCTGAACAGAGTTGAAGGTAGTAAGGTGCCTGGTGGGTAGGGAAGAGGAACCTGGGGATTTAGGAATCTGGGGAACATTCTAGACAGAGCAAACAGTGAGAACCATGGCATTGAATGGCACGTGCTTTAAGGAGTAGAGGGGAGGGGAGACAGTGAAGTAGCCATGGGCCAGATCATGTACGTATGGCCCAGTGGCTATTGGAATAACTTCTGAGAGCCCCGGCAAGATTAAGAGCCAAGGAGTAGTGTGATCCAACTTGGGCTTAAAATTGGTTCTCACAACTCAGCAGGCATGAGAAGCACCAAGAAGATTTGTTAAAACAGACTTGGGGGGCTCTGTCTCTCGAGGTTCTGATTCCGCAGGGGACAGAACCTGAGAATTTGCATTTTCAAACAGTTTTTCAGGGGCAGCTGCTGGGGCTGGTCCAGAAACTCTGCTTTGAGAACCATCACTTCATGGGGTTGGCTTTAATTACAGTGTTGAGGGTGGATGTGGGCAAACACAGAGCAGGGCGACTAATGGCGCTACTATAGAACACAAGGAGTGAGGCAATTATGGCGGATGGAGGTAGTCAGATTCCTCAGAGCTAGGGTAGCCTCCAAGTCTGAAAACCCAGGGAGATAGTTTGTCAACATTATAATACCTAATAACATAACATTTCCAGACTTTTATGTCCAGTACATTTTTTGAAGGTATAGCCAACAAGATTTTCTGACAAATCCGAGCTGACATGCTCTTTTTCCAGATGACCACAAGTTCCAGAATCTTCTCCTCCAAAACCACTCTCATCCAATCCACCAATCAGCTTCACTCTTCTCTTCATTTCTGCAACCTTCCACATATGTCCTGCCCTGGCCTTGTGTTATGTGGGGTGTCTGCTTTTGCCCTCAGTGTGGAGTGTACAGAATCCCTCCTGCCCCCTAATCTGTGGTTTTGCTTTCCATAGTTGGGCAGCTGCAGATTGAAAATATTTAATGGAAAATTCCAGAAAAAAAATCATTCATACTTTGAAAAAACTTTTTTAAAGTCTATTGTCATAATTGTTCTACTTTATTAATTAGTTATTACTAATCTCTTAATATGCCAGCTTTATAAATTAAACTTTGTCATAGGTATGTACATATAGGAAAGAAGAAACATATACAGGGTCTGATAATAGCCATGATTTCAGGCATCCACTGGGGGTCCTGGAATGTATCCCCGCCCCCAACTCCTACCATGGAAAAGGAGTTCTTGTATTGAAGACCTCTATCAGGTTTGCTTCATTTTGCCACCCCCCCCCAGCCCCCACTGCTACCCTCACCCTGAGTACCTAGCCCGGTTCCCAGCACTGTCAGGTCTCTGTTACTATCCTCTTATTCAATCCCTCTGTGAAATTTGGTGGAGCCTCATACGCTTGGGATCTTAAGCCAAGCAAAACAAAACAAACAATCTATATCACATCAAATCTAAACAAAAGTCAAGCAAGTAGGTGTCCGCAGATATTTGTTAAAACCTCAGGCTTCAATTTCACCTAGTTAAAACACAGAAAACGCTCTGATGTGCTGATGGTTCCCTTGCAGATACATTTTAGCATTTTGCAGATAAATATTTAGCATTTATACAGGGAGCTGATTAGTGTTTTCTTCCTTTGTTCTTTCAATATTTCCGCTAGTGTGCGGCATAATCACCATGCTGGATCCAGGCTGTCCCTGAGATCAAAAACTACCCTTTTTATGACCCCCTCTCCCATTTATGTGAAGGAAGCCGGGCTATAAATGTGGTATGAAAAAATTCTTATATGCCATCCTGATTGCTAACATCTGTTCAAATTTCCATTCATAAATTTAAAATTCAGGTTTCTGAAGCCATCTGTTTTTTTCCCAATAATCTGAGAAGAAGAAAAGCCCATGGCAGATGTGCAGGTGAGAGAAGAGGTCCTTCCTAGTTGGGCCAGCATCGGTGAATTTTTACTTTACTTTGATTTTTTTGTTGTTGTTGTTTTTTTGGTTGTTTTGTTTCCCTCCCTAGCAGGGTAGGCAGGATTTTTTTCAGGGTGGGATCTCAATCCCTGTCTCTTAAGTGATACTAGAAGAGATTAGGAAAAACTCCCCCCCCCCCAGTTTATTCTGTCTCTTTCTCTCTCTCTCTCTCTCTCTCTCTCTCTCTCTCTCACACACACACACACACACACACACACACACACACACACACACACACACGTGCTAGTTTTATGAGCAAGAGACAGAAACTGAAACCTTTTGTTAACGTCCTTGAAGTTGCCTGACAATCTCCATAGACACTGGTGAACTAGAACCCATTTCTTGCCTAGATCATGAGCAATTTTTTAGCTTGCTGAGCCGCTGGGCCTCTCATTGGGAATTTCTCCACGGATTATTTTGGCATGGTTAGTGGATATGATTTGGCAGCTGCAGGACCCAGATGCCAAGCTAGGCAATGGCCCTTTTTTATTTTGCTCTTGGCAGTGTCATCTATGTCTAAGGGACTGGGCTCCTAAAGCTGCTTGGCTTGGTTCCAGCGGTGCTGTTGCAACAACTGTGAATGCCTTCGAAAGCTGACATGACATTTTAGGGGCCTGCTGGGCCTCAGTACTCTCTCAATTGTGACCCACCTTGGGACTCCCTTTGAGTTTCGAATAATCTTTTTCTTTCTTTCTTTTTTTTTTTTTTTTTCTAGTTTATATTGAGAAACAAGACTGTAGCAAACCACAGGCGAAGTCTATTTGTCATCCTAATGTCCGCTCTGAAAACCTCAGCAGTATGAGCAAGGATCCACCCATCCCAAACTGTAGTTGAACCATCCAGCACGTAAGCTGGTGGTTTGTGGGCTCGTCCTGCCGGGTTGTGTGTGCTCATTTTCATTCTGCTCTGACATCACTTTTATATATAACTCATGACTGATGCTCTGGGCCTCTCTGAGTGACCTGGAATGAGTCAGTTAACTGTTCTGAGCCCAATATCTTGAAATGCCAATGGAATAGAAGATGCCAATACTTTACCTCCCTTGCCCTTGCTTGTTGTGGGTGACCCCAAAAGTTCATGGGTCAAAAGCTGAATCACCAAATTCATATGTTAGTATAATTTGGAGGCAAAGCCTTTGCGAGGTTATTAGGATTAGATGGTTACAAGGATGAGGCCCGCATAAGGGCATTAATGGTTTTTTAAGAAGAGGAAGACACCCAAGCTAGTATGTACTTCTCTCTTGCTATATGAAGCCCTCCACCATGTTATGAAGCAACATGAAGGTCCTTGCCAGGAGCTGGTGCCACAATTTTGGACCTTTCAGCCTCCACAACTATAACTAAATAAATCCCTGTTCTTTATAAATTATGAAGTCTGTGGCATTCAGTTATAGCAACGGAAAACAGACTAAGATGTTGCTAGTGAGTGGATCATTGGGGCGCTATTTGCGTTGTGTGAGGAAGAGCATGGAAGGCAGCATCGTTGACATAGGCATAATTGACTTCTAAATTACTCATACTTCTAAACAGCTGTTGTCACCCCATCAGAGCTGCCCCAGCCATCGATTTCATGGGTCACTCCCATATTGTCACCAAAACCTTCCCTCTCTTCCCTGCCCCTCTACCCCACTCCCTGCACTCCTCAGGGCTCAGGGTGGAGAATTGGAGAGACAGTCACAAGGCTTACCTTACAACGTAGTGTCAGGGATTAAACAGGATCTGGAGTGGAGATGGCAGATATCTGGTTTTTGGTCTCTCTACTTCTCTATCCATGGTGGATATCACTAATTGATTCTTCTACACTCTCCTGCTAAGGCTAACCTCAGAATCTCCAGGCAGGCTTTGATGTAACCACAAGTAATTGATTGGAATTGTGTTGGAAGATGACGCCTATTCACTAACCTCGGCCTGGAGGGACACTAGTCTTGAGGCCATGGTTGTCAAGAATCGTCCATGCTGTGAGTTAAATAGGTTTGGTCTGTTTAAATAGGTTAGCCTAAGGAACAGAACCTAATTTACCATACTGTTTTCGGGAGAAATGCATTTAAACTTGAAACATTAACTTACAAGGGGGGTTTTGGAAAGCCAATGGCACATAATTGGAGTCTGTCTGTGCTTTGTTATATAGTGGTGAGAAGGGCAGCATGGGTTGAGTGTGAATGCCTGGTTCTAATCTTGGCCTTGCCTCTTACTGGCCATGTGATTGACTGCAGGTGAGTTAATTAACCTCTCTGTAGTTTACGTCCTGCCTCTATAAAATGAGGGTCATAGTATTACTTTCCTCATAGGATTATTATGATGATTAAATTTTTATTATATGTAAAGAATTTAGAATAGTGCCTGGCATACACAAAGTACAGTATAAGAATTCAAGGATTTAAAGAAATACCAAATTGGAACCAGAACTGGGAGGCTGTATCTGTTTCCTTATCTTCATGAAACAAAAAACAATGATCATAAATCTTGTATCTGTATTAGGGATGTGATATTGTTATCTCTTAATCATTTAGTTAACACTTTATAGATATATTAACTCACTTAACCTTCCCAATAACTTTCTGAGGAGGAGTATTAGCCCCCATTCCACAGATGAGGTAACTGAGGTATTTGTATGTGGTATTAGCATTTACTGATTCAGCGATACAAACCCCTTAGGCACCTCTCAGACACACGTAGCAGAACCCATAAACCTATGCCAGAGGCAAAGAGATGCTGCAAAGACTTTGCCCAGAAGTCTTCAGAAACATCAGCATGTCTCAGAGGACAAGAATGCACATTACTGACATTGTGAATGTTAATCTCATTGAATTCTGTTATTTAAAGTAGGGGTAGGGGTGTAGCTCAGAGGTAGAATGCCCCTGGGTTCAATCCCTGGTACCACAGTAAATAAATAACTAAATTTTATTTTAAAATGATCTTTTACTAATAAAGAAGCAGAGCATGACATTTATTAGGAAATAAAATAATAAAAAACAAGAGGATATAAACAATGCTAAGGTTACTATTTATCCTTCTGGAACATTATTCATATTTCTCTTTGTTTCCTACAAAATGAAATCACATGATGCGTATTTCCTTTCTATTACTTACTCCTTTTTTTTTTTTTTTTTTTTAACGATGATCTCCGGTTTTCTATTTCAACACATTTCATCTCATCTAATAAGAGACCACAAAAGACCACAAACATATTTCCCAATTGGCTCCAAAATACACTTTATCACTGGTTTATGCAAATTTGAATCCCATCCAGGACCACATTTGCATCTACTTGTTATGTCCCATAAGCTTCTTTTAATCTATCCCTGTTTTCATGACACAGCTTTGTTGAAGAGGCTGGCCCAGTTGTCCCTTCCTTCCTTCCTTGTTTCCTTCCTTCCTTCCTTCCTTCCTTCCTTCCTTCCTTCCTTCCTTCCTTCCTTCCTTCCCTCCTCTTTCTTCCCACATTTATTTCCTTAAGTCTCTTAAATTTGGAAACAGTCCCAAGTTTATAGGAAAGTTGTAGAACAAATCATTGGTTTTTTCTCCTAAAAGCTTGTGCATGAAAGGCACAAGTGAGGTCCTAAACAATGCAGTGTGGCCCTGTTTCAAAATTAAAAAGTAAAAAGGGCTGGAGGTCTAGCTCAGAGGTAGAATGCCAATGGGTTCAGTCTCTCCCACCTCCCCAAAAAAACATTATCCTGTATAACCATAAATACAGGAACCAAATCAGCGTGGCTGCATTAGATTTGATTTGCAGCTAATCTCTAATCCCCAGTTTCTCCAACTGCCCCATAATGTGCTTTAGGAAAAGCATACATTCTGGAATAATATATTGAGTTTTGGTGTCATATATGTTTAGTGTCCTTCAATTTGGAACATTCTTCAATCCTTTCTTAACTTTCATGACCTTGATGCTTGTGGAGATTAAAAGCCAGTTATTTTATAGGATGTCTTTCAATTTAGATGTGTCTGATATGTCTTTATGATTAGACTCAGGCTATGCATTTTAGGAGAAATCTCACAGAACCGATGCTGTAATATGCATGTAATATTCTCTGCATCCCATTAGGTGGCATAGGATTTAGATTTGTCTCATTACTGATGATGTTGTCATTGATTTGTGATTAAGGTGGCATTTGTCAGATATCTTGCCCTATATCTTTAATATAATTTGGAGAGGTACTTTAAGTCTGTTTTGTAACATGCTTTTGATTTGCTCTTATTTATATCAATATAGAGTCACTAATTCCTATTTCATTTAAGGGATCATAATCTGTTAGTATCATAATATATTTTCATGCTTACCTTGTTCTGTATTTGGTCAGTGGGAGTTCCTTCAAATTGGTTTCTGGACACCTTTGATGTGAATTTGTCGCTAAATTCTTAAGCACTTTCTTACTTTTTTACAAAAAGAGGTTTCAGGTTTCCGTAGTCTAGCTCTAGAATCAAACATTTATCCAGGAATCTTTGGTGTCTTTTAGTGGAGAATGGAGCTTAGAAACCAAAATCTAGTCACTTAGCCTCCTCATTGCTAGTGAGGTGTCACTGTTCCCAGACCTTCTCAGTGCACAGAGCTAGGGAATTTGGGTATGTATCTGTGTGTATACTTCTACACTTATTTTTAATCTATCCATCTATCATCTATCCATCATCTATATCTCTTTTGAAAACTATGCATTTACACCACTACCTTCAAGTATAATCCAACACTACAGGGTTCATTCTAGTTTTCCCCTTTCCTTTTATTAACTCCTTCTCCAAAAATGTGATACCTAGCTCTCATTGTACTTAATATATTCACTCACTTAGTCATCCTCTTGTATGTAACCAATCTCCCACGTGCTATTCTTCTAGCACTTGGGCTCCAGTACCTCACATTGGGCCAACCTACCATGTGGATGCTCCATTCACTTCACTCACACCCTACAATCTTACACCAGGCATTCCTGTCTTCATGGAAATCTTTATCAACCAAGTAGGGCTCCACCACGCCAACCTCATCCCTCCACCCACCCCTACCCCCACAAGAATACCTTCCTCACCCCTCTTTGCCTCTAATACCATGCTGAACTGACTGTCACGTGGCTGTCTTCCTCATTTTGCTCAGGATGTTCCCTTGTGGTAGGAAACACTCTCCTCACCCTGCTCTGGCTTTGAAACCCCCCCACAGGACCATCTTCCCACATGGAGATGTATGACACCTTATTCAGCCTCCGAAAATCTCACTTGAAGCGGACCTTCTACATAAATGCCCCCATACCCTTTGGCTGTGGACACCTCTGTCTCACTTGAGTACTAAAACCCTCTCAGACTCATCATGACTTACCACTACCACCCCAACACACACACACACACACACACACACACACACACACACAAACACACACACACCTTGTTTGCTCAGCTCCATCTAATGACTGTTGCACAAATTGCTAAGGAAGGAGCAAGAAAGGAAAAAAAGAGGAGGAAGAGCCATTATTAATTCTTGAAGATGAGACTACACTAACATTAACATTGGCTTCTTCTCCCACTAATGTTTGAGACCCCAGAGCCATTCCTAAGTTACCAGCTGAATGAGAAAATGTGCAGTGATTATTTCATAATTACCATGAGTTTGTTTCCTGTGGATATTCTTTTGGGGGGAAGGAGGGAGAAGGAGCCAAGAAGAGATTCCTGTTGTCCTTTCCCAAGGGGTTTGGCAAGGAAAGATGCCAATTTATTATAATTAGTGGGAGATGGTATTAGTTTGATGGAGGTGCCATAACAAAGTACCATAGATGGGTGGCTTAAAAACAGAAATTTTAAGCCAGGTATGGTGGTGCTCATCTGTAATCCCAGTACTTGGGAGGCTGAGACAGGAAGATCTCAGGTTTAAGACCAGCCTCAGGAACTTAATGAGACTCTCAGCAAACTAGTGAAACTCTGTTTCAAAAAATAAAAAGGGGCTCAGTGTGCAGCTTGACATTAGAATGCCTCTGGGCTCAATCCTTAGTATTATGAGAAAAAAACAACAACAACAAAAAAAAAAAACCCCAGAAATTTATTTTCTCACGGTTCTGGAAGCTAGCACAAAGTTTGCAGGGTTGGTATCTTATGTAAGCTATGCCATTAACATGGACCAAACAGGTTTGTGTCTTTCTACAATGTCAGAATTTATTGAATAGCAATAAATTCACTAGCTACACTACTTTTATCAGTTGCAGTTCACCAAATACTCATGAGTCACCCGATAGTCATAGGCCAGACAATCACAGGTTCTTTTATTCCAATCTTAATTATTAATATCTATAATGCTCAAGTCACATATCACACTTACTACAATGATATATGTAAAGACCACAGAGAGGCTAACAAAGGGTTACAGTGGCCACAGGAGGCTTTGCCAAGAGCAAAGGCACAGATCAGGCACAAATGCAAGAGCCACTGAAGGTGGTCAGTATGATTATAAATTAGCTAAAGATATTGTTCAGGGTAGAGAGCTATCAGAGCACAGAACTTATTCTAGGACAGGGTTTGGGCAGTAAGCAGTTGTAAAGTGGTCCACATCAAGGAGGGAGGTAAGCTGACCAGGGACAGAGAGTCAGAGATTCATTTCCTGTACACTTTGTGAAGCATTCACTGGATGGTCTGATGATGGGCTGGTGTGTGCCACCACAGTAAGTCTTGGGGTGCTCTTCATTTTATGGGTCTCAGGTGAGGGGGTTGCTTCACTTGGTGGTCTGGTGTGTTTGGTAAACTCATGGGCCTGATTTTTCTGATATGATGAGGCTGATACACTCATGTATACATGTGCTACTGATTTAATTTGATAAATTCACGGGTGGTCATTATTTATTAGCACAAGTAATTTATTTATCAGTTTATGCCTCATGACTGTGCTGGGCAGATGGTGGTCATTTGCTTGGACAAACAAGGTGCAGAGCTAGGCATGGTGGCCCACGCTTGTAATCCCATTACTTGGGAGACTGAGACAGGAGGATCACAGGTTCACGGCCAGCCTCAGCAATTTAATGAGGTTCCGCAACTTAGTGAGACCCTGTTTCAAAATGAAAGAATAAACCTGGGCTGGAGGTACAGCTTGGGGGTAAAATACCCCTGGGTGTCATCCCTAGTACCACACACACACACACACACACACACAAACACAAAACAAGGTATAGAGTCATTCTACCTCAGCACTTATACTCAAATCATGGCAAACCACTGCTTTATAAAATGAAGTATCACAGAGCTAGGCACAGCCTGAGACGTGCCCTTCTGTACATCAGAGGGTAACTCAGAGCAGGACACAGGCTACTCTCTCTCCACAGCTTGGGTCTCCTGAAGCCTCTCTCTGTGGCTTATGGGTATCCATTTCTTCTTGTGTCTTCATATGGCCTTTCCTCTGTATGTGTCTGTGTCCTAATCTCCTCTTTCAATAAAGACACAAGTCATAGTTGATTAGGGTTCACTCTAATGGTCTCATTTTAACTTAATTACCTATTTGAGGACTGTCTCCAAATTTGGCCACAAATTTGGAAATGGGGGTTGGGACTTCAGCAACATGATTTTTTGGGAGGTGGGAGGGAACACAGCCCATAAAAGGGACATATTCCTGGATCCTGCTGGAAAAACAAAAAACAGAAAACTTTTATTTTTCTTTGTGTGTTGAGAGTTCCTTATGCAGTTGTAGATTTTTAGAACTTCCTTATTTGAATAACTAACCTGCTTATAAAATCTTATTCTCTCTTAGCCTTTTCTAACAAAAAGTCCTATTACTAAACCTGAGGAAAATACCGACTATTTGGTTGGCTATAGAGAAGGGTTTGACCTTTGGGTTTCCTGAATTACATAAGCTAAAGGTAATGAAAACAACATCAAAAGAAAAAAACATCTATTAAGGGCACCTGGAAGATTCACTACGGAACTCATTTTGAGACAGTGACATGGTGGTTCTTGCTGTGAAGTGATGTCTGACTGAAGGGTTATGGGGTAGATGCAGAAGTCAGACGCTGCTCAATGGGATGCAAAAGATGTAGCCTAGATTTTTTGGAGGGACTACATTCAGGGTGAAATAGAAAGCCAGGTTCAATGTACCATCAAGTGTCAATCCAAAAGTATCAGGCCACAGGAGAGAAGTAAAGATAAGGAAACAGAACAAGAGGGTTTAGCATGGACAGTACAAAGTGGAACCTGGAGCAATTTTCCAAACCACTGGGACATAACTGCAGGAGCTGTTTACAGGATCTCGGCAGCTTTAGCCATGGATGATGGAGTTGTTCAGGTAACCAAACCAATTCAGGCACACTATAAATCAAGACTCTTTTGGAAGCAAATGACAGAAATGCTAACTCAAGCCTAAATTGAAAAGGGGAAGTTATTTGTGCATGTAGCTGCAAAGGAGCAAATCTACCTTCAGGTACAGGTAGATCATGATGTTCAGATGGTATCAGAACTTTCCATTTACAATCTGCTCAACTTTACTTCTTGGGTTGGCTACATTTTTCCACTATGTATGACTTTTATGGGGCTTGGAAATGTGTTTGCAAATTGAACAACTTTGCTCTTCTTCACCTGCCCTTCACCATCCACTCTTTACATTTTAAAGAGGACGCTGTCCTAGTATCCATACTGTTTACAAAATAATTTACGATTTCTCCCACGGAAGGTTTAATGTACTTCTCTGTCTCTGGACTGGCTTGCTTTGGTCAGTAGAATGTGGGAAGTCACCACGTGCCTGTTCTGAACCTTAAAGGTACATCACAATTTCTGCCTGCCCTCTGGTCTTCTGCCATTGCCACGAGCAGATCATAACCTGGATAGTTACTTGCACAAAAAGGATGAGAAAATGCCCCTTAGGTAGCTGAGCCCTTTAGCCTAAGCCCTAGAATGAACACATATGGAGCAGACCTGAGCCCAGCCTGTAGCAAGGAACTGAGCCCAGACAGACCTGCAGATTTTTTGAAGCAGAGCAGCCTAGCTGTGCCCAGCCTAGATCAGCCCCGGTCAGGACATATTAACGAGAGCAAGAATCAATGAGTATTGTTTTGAGACACTGAATTTTGGAGTGGTTTGCTATACACCAATAGCAGACTGAGACCATCTCTTGGAATACTTTTTAGCCACTGTGGAAATGTCATTGAGAAACATTACTCTTCTGCTTATTGTTCTTTAGTGGTTCCCTGTGGCTTTTCAGAAAGCGCAGCACTCTAATGAACCTCTAAACTAACCACCTGCATCATCTCCTCCTCTGCACATCAGTTACTTGGGGTTTACACACAGGTGGTGCTTTCCCACACCTCCACACCATTGTGTACCCAGTTCCCTCTTCAGAGAAAGCCTTATCACCTTCTCTAAATAATTCTAATCATACAAGATGCTAAAGCATCGCCTCCTCCAGGAAGCTTTCTTAGCCCTCCAGAGTAATTTACATGCCCACTTTAATATGCTTTCTTTTATCAAGCTCTTATCACACAGTGTTAAAATTAATGTGTGTAGGGAGGGGGTACTAAGGATTGAATCCAGGATTATTTTACCTCCAAGCTACACCCCCAGCCCTTTTTATTTTTTTTTGTTTTAAGACAGGGTCTCACTAGGTTGTTGAAAGTCTTGGTAAGTTGCTGAGGCTGGTCTCAAATCTGCAATCCTCCAGTCTCAGCCTCCCAAGTACAGAGGTTATAGGAATGGGCCACCATGCCCAGTTAAAACTGTCTTACACATATGTCTCTTCTACCTGCTTTTAATCTCCTAGAGACCAAAGACACTTTTTTTTTTTAATCCTTGATTTCTAGAGTCCGGCATGATGCTACTCAAAAGACAAACCTCATAGGAAATGGATACTTCCCAGTTTCTTCCCAAACTGAAGAAATTCATTTGTACTCCAAGAAGAATCTCTTTTCCTTCACCAAGAGAGTGATTTTAACTATCCATGGTCCCTCAGACCCTCTTTGCCTACCAACTACTTAGGGGATACTACTGTTTTTGTTTTTAAATTTTAATTGTGATAAATATACATACCATGAAATTTACTATCTGAACCATTTTTATGTCTATAGACAACGACATCCAATATATTCTCATTGTGTTAGCATCATCACCATCTGTCCATAAAATACTTTTCATCTTGCAAAACTAAAATTCCACATCTATTATACAAGAGTTCTCCTTTTTTCTCTCCCCTCAACCCCTAACAACCACTGGTCTACTTTGTCTCTACAAGTCTGACTAATCTAGGTATCTTATATGAATGGAACCATACAGTATTTGTCTTTTTTTTTATGACTGGCTTACTTCATGATGCATAAAGTTCCTCAAAATTCATCCATGTAGCATATATCAAAAATTTCCTCTTATTAAGGCTAAATAATATTTCATTGAAAATATATGCCACATTTTGTTTATGCGTCTTTATGTTGATGGACAGGACACTTGGGTTGCTTTTACCTTTTGACTATTTGACTATTGCAAATAATGCTGGATTAGCATGGGAATACAAATAACTCTTGGGGGACTTCTGGGAAGATGGTGTCGGAGTGAGACACGTCTCAAGAGGCGCTGTGAGCTCGATTCAAATCAGCCATAGAAGCAGCTTTTTGACAGAAGAAAAAAAGCAACAAATAACTCTTGGGCTCCATGCTTTAGTTGTTTTGGGTACACACCCAGAAGAGCAATTGCTGGATTATATGGTTATTCCATCTTAATTAATTAAGTTTTTGAGACTGAGTCTCACTATGTTGCCCAGGCTAGTCTTGAACTCCTGGGCTCAAGTGATGCTCCACCTCAGCCTCCCATGTAGCTGGGACTGTAAGCATGCACCACTGTGCCAGCTATTTTAAATTTCTTGAAGAAATACTATACTATTTTCCATAGTGGCTGTCCCATTTTTCATTTTCACCCACAGTGCAAAATGGTTCTGAATACCACCCCTGCCCCATTACCAACACTTGTTATCTTCTCGACACTTATCTTCTCCCTCCCTCCCTCCCTCCCCCTTCCTTCCTTCCTTCCTTCCTTCCTTCCTTCCTTCCTTCCTTCCTTCCTTCCTTCCTTCTTTCCTTCCTTTTTTTTTGTGATAGTAGCCATCCTAATGAGTGTGAGATTGTTGCTACTTTATTTTAAGTGGGGATCTTATTTAGATTTTTGGTGTATTATCCATAAAAATTCTTCAAAGGCAGAAGAGTATTGAAAAGAAGCATTTGTTTGTTCAACCAGGACCTAACTGAAATCATTTGCTAAACTTTTAATGAAATACCTCAATATGGTTTAAATAAACCTATACCTGTCACAGGTTGGGTTTCTCAGGAAACAAACTATAAAATAGAAATTACCATATGATAAAGGAATCAACATCTATGGGAAGAGAGGGCAGAGAAGTACACAGGATTAGATAGAAGGTAACCATGTGGGAAGCTCTGAAGCTAGGATGTCTCTTCCAACTTGTCTTCCCTTTGGATGTGGTCTTGGAAGGGGCAACTGTTTTTAACTGGGGCTTGTTGCAAATTTTCTGTGGTATATTTTATGACCACAGAATACCTGATACCTCTAATACCACATAGTCTGCTGGGTTGTATAGCTGAACTTTTAGGCCACATTCAGCAGAGTCTGGATCTACTGAAGATACTCTTCCTACTCTAGGCCCCACTCAAACCCGGTGGCATGTTTTGTTAGAGAATCCCCAGATATGGAAATATTTGGCCTTGAGGAGTCAAAGAGTTCTAATAAACACTGTCCTTTGTTCTTTGTAGTGGAAGCTACAAGATACAATGATTTGCTTTTCGCTTGGGAAGGATGTCCCAGCATGCCACAGACAACTGTTAGTTAAATAATTTACTGATGAAGTGAGTCCTTTCTTGGTTGGGCTTATATCTCACTCTGTGGAACTCATATGTTTTACAGTATTGCTGTCTCTAAGAACTTTTTTTTTTTTTGGTGCTTATCCACTCTAATTCTCATTATGTAATAGATAAAGTGGACCAATGCAATGTCCTGTGGTCCATCTGGCCAGGTCTCATTATATCAGAGAATTGTAAAATTAAAATAGCCCTTGATCAAGTCTGTCCATTCTACGTGAATGTGACTTGTTTCTGATCCTCCTTTATAATAGGTATGGAAGAGAATATACTTATCATCTTAGTGGTAGCATACCATGGGCCGGATTCCATGTTTATCTACCCTATTGAAGGTACCACATGGAACAGCATCTTCAATTGGGGCTACTATTTGGTTGAGTTTACAATAGTGTTCTGTTGTGTTCTAACTATATTTGATTTTTGAGGCAACAAGACTGTTAAGTTATATGGAAATACAGTGGGGTCCACCATCCTTGCATCCTATACATATCTTTTAGTGTCACTCTGACTTATTCTTATGATTTTTACATTGTAATAGTTGTATTCACCATTCTTCTGATACTTAATCACTGTTGTCTGGTCTCTACTATCATCTTGGGGTTATATAAGTCCTGTTAGGGAACTCAATTTGTAAGAGCACTTCCTATCAGCAGCCCTGGCCGCCAGAGGGTCACTACTTCTGTGCTTCTCACGAGAGAGTTCCTTTCTTATCATGACATCACAATTTCTTTGGTCCATGGAGGGCCTTTCTGCCCTTATTCCTGGAGATCTCTCTTTAACAGTCAATGGTGCTTCCTTTCCTCCCCTATATGCCATGTTCAAGAGTTCCTGTGCCAGCCAACCCTTCAGAAAGACAGGAATGGCCCAATGCCTAGTGACTGATTTCTTCATCATCCTTTCCTGAGAGGCAGAGGACATGAGGAAGCTCGACTTTCCATCCCTAGGACTCCAATTCATCTTGAAGCACAGAGACTACTTTATCTAAGAGTTTACTCCAACTTATTGCTCTGTTTTAGGGAGTTATTTTTTCTTTCAATGTAAAAGTAGAAAAGGCTGCTCCTAGAAAAAATAGAACTATTGCACAAGGAGAAAGAAGAAATAAACACACTCATCTCATTGCACAAAGACACCCACTGTTACCATTTTGGTACAGTTCATTATTGTGTTTTCCATAATTATTTCTTATACAGTTATAATCATATAGAGCGCTTTTTCCTAGGTTAGACTTTGATATTATAACAGCAGCATTTTCCCACTGTTTTAATCTGTGTGGTGAACATATCAATTGGGATGCCATCCAAGAATGACTATATAACTTACTTAATCATATCTTTGTTTGGGGATAGATACAAGTGCTCCTTGACTTATGATAGGGTTATGTCCCAATAAACTTATCATAAGTTGAAAATATCATAGGTCAAAATTGCATTTAATGCACCCAGATGACAGAACATCATATCTTAGCCTAGCCTACCTTAAACATGCTCTGGGCACTTCCTTTAGCCTGTACTTTGCAAAAATAATATAACATAAAAATATAAAGCCTATCTTATAATAAAGTGTTTAATATCTCATATAATTTATTGAATATATGTATCCAAAAAATGCAGGCAATAGTTTAGATGTTGTTGTGTAAATGCTGTAAATTATAGAGGACCAGTTGTTTACTCTACTGATGATGTGACTGACTGGGAACCACAGTTTGCTGCCACTGTTTAACATTGGCAAAGCATATTGGACCACATAGGCTAGCCTGGGAAAAGGTTGAATGTGACAATTCAAAGTACAGCTTTTACTGAATTAGTATTGCTTTCACACCATTGTAAAATCAAACCATCATACACAGATGGTAGCCATCTGTGTATGATGTATGTATATGTATATAAACACATATATTTGTAAAATTAAAACACTGTCAGTATGGTAGTATATTAAAATTTAAAATTGTATGCTGATGTTTTTCATGTCATGAAAAATTATTTGTAAGTCGAATTCTTATTTGCTGCATGATATTTCACTATGTGAATGTATCAAAACTGTTATGAACTATTCTTGTATTACTACTCATCTAATGTATTATCAGTGTTTTTGCTATCCTAAATTAACCTGCTGTGTTTATCATCTTTTCCTTAGAAGAGATTTATAGAAAAGCATCATTGGGTTAAGGAGTATGACAAAGACTGCTAGCTGTTTAGCAAACATTTTGGCCCTTCTTCTTGGGCATACAACTAGACTACATTTCCCAGACTCCTTTGCAGCAAAGTGTGCCCACTTGACTGAGTTCTAGCCAGAGGAATGTGAGCTACTGCCAGGCCTGCTCACAAAACATTGCATGAAAACTCTGTGTATTCTTTTTTCTTCTGTTGACTCAATGAACATGCCCATAAAGACCCTGGACTGGTATCATGAATCTTGTCAAGGCTCTAGTAGTTTCCATGTTCTTGAATGATTGTAGAGAGCATCAACACACACACACACACACACACACACACACACACACACACACAGCCTGAAACAGTTCATGAATATTACATATACAAGAAATAAATTTATAATTTATTTGTACCATTATACATTTTTTTAGTTATAGTTTAAATAGCTAGTGTTATCTAATAAAATTCACACATTTTAAGTTCTGTGTGTGTGTGTGTGTGTGTGTGTGTGTGTGTGTGTGTGTATTTTTTTTTCGGCACTGGGAATTGAGTCAGGGGTATTCTACCTCAGCTATACCCTCAGCCCTATTTTATTTTTTATTTTGAAACAGGGTCTCACTAAGTGGCTGAGGGCCTTGCTAAGTTGCTGAGGCTGCCTTTGAACTTGTGATCCTTCTAGCTCAGCCTCCCAAGTATTGGGATTACAGGCATGTGTCATCATGCCTTGCCTATTTTTTATTTTTTGTATTTATTTTAAAACTGCTTTCTAGAAAGTTTCTGTTAATGTATATTTCTATCTGCAATGTATGAAAAAGCTCATACCATTGTCAATATTAAAAATATATTTGCCACCTTGCATGAAAAGAATTATCATTATTATATTTGCCTTTTACAATTACTAATTAATTTTGATGACTAATTGAAGTTGAATACTTTTCTGTTTATTAGTCATTTGATTTTCATGCTATTTTTAAATATGGGAGCTATATATATAATTTTGATATGCTTATAATTTTTCAAATATATCTTTCCTTCTGTGATGCATGTATATGTTTATATCCCATTTAAAGTTACTACTCTATTGACCTGAAAATTCAGATTTAATTATTTTGTCCAATATTTTAGAAGATCCTAAACTATCATTATATTTTAAAGGTGTAGCATCTCATAACAGATGACACCAAGAAAAGGAAAGCTGAATTTGACCCTGCAATTATGGGAAAGCTAAATTGTTAATCAGATAATTATAGAATAGTAGATTCAAAATAGATATCAAACAATTCCTTTGAAATTCTGATGTCGGAAAATATCCTAACTGGAATATTTTATATTTATTTTGTTTTAGGTAGTATAATTTGGCTGCAACTCACTATAATTAGGAACAGTATTATAATGGAATTTAGCTCAACTCATACATTGGCTTTAACTTGGGTGACATACGTTATCATCTTGGGATTCCTTATTCCAAACATAATCACTACCATAGTGCTGTGTTCTCTGCTGGTAGTGGAGGAATGACTAGGTGGTGACTAGGATTCTGGAATTAGAATCCATTCCCCTAGACTTACTTTTACCTCTCTGTTCTTGCATGGCTCTGTAAGCCAACCTCATCTTACTCTCGTGGCTATTCTAATCAGCTCAGTCTCAACTATTAGTAGGACTTACAATGCAACTCTGTATTGAGTTTCTACTTAATGTGTTAGACACTGTTTTAGGCACTGGGGACACCCTAGCTAAAATATGAAAAATGTCAAAAACTGTCTTCTTGAGAATCTTGCAAATAGTACACAATACATATAAGTATTATCACATAGTATTTGGAAAATGATGAGTACTATGGACAAAATGGCAAATGGAGCAAAGGAAGGGTCACTGGCAGTGCTGGGTTTGGGGTAATGGGCTGGGTGCCACATTAAATTAATAGTCAGGGTTGGCTTCAGGGAGAAGATGAGATTTGAGCAAAAACTTGAAGTGGGCAAGGAGAGTTGGTCAAGTAGATGTCTAGGGAAAAGGAACAGCCAGTGAAAAGTCCTTAAGTCAGGAGTGTGTAAAGAGCAGCATGAAAGAATGTAATGTGGCACAGCAGCCCTGGGAAGGGAGGCCGGCATGGAAGGCAGATACGCAGCATGTCGTAGGCCACTGTACACTTGTTGGCTCTTACTGTAGGTAAAACAGGGAGTCACTAAAGGGTTTTGAAGAGGCATGATTTGACTCTTACTTTAAAAGATCTATTCCCATCATCTATTACCTACCCTACAGGGCTGTTAATGGTATTATAAAGTTCTTAGAACAATACCTGGAACATCATAAGTACTATTGAACATTTGTTCAATTCAATAAATGAAGACATCTTTGTTAAAGTAGTTCTGAATGAGCTGGGTGTGGTGGCACACATCTGTAATCCCAGCACTTGGGAGGCTGAGACAGGAGGATGGCAAGTTCAAGGCCAGCCTCCGCTATTTAGTGAGGCCCTCCACAATTTAGTGAGACTCTGTTTCGAAATGTAAAATAAAATAGGGCTGGGGATGTAGCTAAGAGGTAGAATGTCCCTGGATTCAATCCCCAGTAAAACACACACACACACACACACACACACACACACACACACACACACACGATAGCTCTGAATGTAGTGAGTGGCCTGTGGTGTGGTACAGCATACAGATGTAGACAAGTAATTATAACATGATGTGAAGTTAGCATGGAAGATAGCGGTAACACAAAGAATGAACTCCACTTCCAGAGGTTAGTGTGAGCAGAGTACGGTCTTAAAGGATATTCTAGTTAGAGCAGTGATAGGAGCTGTGGAGATACACAGAGGTCATTGTAGTAGAAGCTTAAAGGTTCTGAAACGGACATGAATGAAATGAGTGAAAAGCAATCGTGGGAGAATGTTCTAATAGAGGTACAGGTAAGGAGTGACTTATTTCAACTTGCAGATCAGAAGGCTTCATGGAGAGGGGTCCATGACTAGATGGGCTCCAGAATTAGGCCAGTTCAGTTTACAATGCTGACTTTGCGCCTCACTAGTTGTATGACTTGGTCTCTCTAATCGATTACTCAGTCTCCTCATCTGTACAGTGAGAATAATGATAGCAACAATGATAATAATAAAATCTAGCTCATAGAGTTGAAAAAATTCACCTTTAATCCATCTAAAGTGTATGTATGTATGTGTGTGTGTGTGTATGTGTGTGTGTGTGTGTTAAAAGGCCAGACTGAAATCGTACCATATTTCACAAAAATAACTGTTTATATTTGGTAAGAGATTGGTTAAACAAAGGAGTTTAGACTTATCCAAACATAAAATGTTGGAAATACGTGAGCACATACTTTGTGACCAGAAATGCGCGTGACTTGTTGAGCACCAGGTAATCAGATGAGTCACCTTTCTTCTTGGGTATCCTCATATAATTAACGAATAAAGGAGAGAGAAGTCTTTCTGATCTCCTGGTTGGTCATCTCCTCTCTCTTCCAACATTACGCTTCCCTAACCTGCAAACGGAGGGTATCAGGATAATAGTTTAATAATGGCTTCTCCAAGGGAGATGTTTGGCCGCTCACAAAGCATGGTTTGCAAGAGGCAGGCTCAGAGAAGAACAAAAACTGTTCACGGTTTACTTCAGCTAGAGAGCCCTCTCCTTCCCCACTTGTACGGGCTCTGATTAAAGCACACCACACATGTGCCAAGCCCTGCACCTTCCCTTGCCCCTGCCGCAGGCCTATCCTGAAGCCACAACTTCAAAAAAGTCCTGAGACCCAGAGCTCTGGTCAAGGGGACCCACGGGGTCTGAAGGCCACTCCCGCCTCTCTGTCGCCCCTATATGAAGAGGCCAAGGGGCCAGGGACCCGGGGTGTGACACCAATTTCCCAATAGGAGCCAGGACCCGGAAGGTGAGGAACTAGCCGGCCGCAGGTGGCTCCGGGGTCCTGGGAGTCAGGGTGAGACATCCCCCCCACCCCCTAGGCGTTCTGGAGATCGTGCTGTGCCCGGATCTCCAGGCCAGGTCAGCCGGATGAGATAAGCCTCGGGGCCGGGCCTCCCGGGGGTGTGGCCGCCGCCACGTCAGGCCACAGCAAGCCTGGCACGGCGCTGCATCTGCAGTCTCCGCCACCCGAGCTCCCGACCAGGTGCGTGCACCGCTAGTGCCCGCCAGCGGCTCCTCCGGGCGGGCGGGCGGGGGCCGGCTCCCAGCCCCGCTCATTCGTAGGAGCGGCTGAAGGACGGGGCTCGGGAGCCACTGGGAGGCGGCCCGGCTGGAGGCCCGGGCAACCGGGAAGCCCTGCCCGGGCGTGGGGATGGAGGAGGCGGCTGCAGAGCGCCGAGCTCAGCCTCGGGCGTCGGCGGGTCCCTGAGGCGGCCTCCCTCCTCCGGCTCCAGGACCCTGACCCCGGCCGCCGGGCAGCCCGCAGCTGGAAGATTCCCAGCTCCCCCAGCCGCCCCCGGCTTTCTAGGGCGCTTTTGAGGTTCCTTTGACTCTTCACCCTGTACTTTCGTTTTTGGTGTACTTGTCTAGGTGTCCCCTGGACAGGAGGGCCAAGTCCGTGTCCGGCTTGTGTCCTCAATGTGACTAAGTCATTATATTTACGAAGTAGAACTGAGTGAGTGAGTGAGTAGGTATGAAATAGAGCTGCGTGAATGAACACACGCGTGGGTGTAGATGCGGGTGAAGGGGCCGAAAGGACATCGAGGCAGGTGCCCAACTCTTATTTTCCAAAGAGCTGTGTGAGTGTTGTACTTTTGCAAATGGAGTTTTTCCAATTTCTTAGAAACTTCCCCTGTAGGCGGATTTGGGAATATGTGTTTCCTTAAAACAAAATTTGCCTAGGCTTTTTTCCCCCCTTCTTGTTTGTATTTGATACTCTTCTACTTGGAACTTTTGAAGAATTATTGTCACCATAATATTATTTAATATATTTCTGAAAGATGACTGTGAATCTAAAGCTAGCACCACTTGACTCTGACCTATTTGTAGAACTGGGCATTTCTCTCGAATTCAGGATTGTAAACAGTCTTGTCTGTTTCCGAGACAAGTGCTGGTTGATTTGTGGGTGATTGAAGGCTAAATATAACCTTGGACTTGTCATTTGATCTCAAACTTTAGTATGTATGTATGTATGTATGTATGTATGTATGTATTTATTTTTGTCCTGGGGATTAAACCTAGGGGCATTTTACACCTGCAGACCTTTTTTAAAATTATTTTTTATTTTGAAACAAGGTCTTGCTAAATTGCTGAGGCTAACCTTGAACCTAAAACCCTCCTGTCTAAGCCTCCCAAGTACAGGGTTATGGCATTCCAAATACTGGGATTACAGGTGCCACCATGCCTGGTTTAGTTTTTTTTTCTTTTTTTGTGGTACTGGGGATGGTACCCAGGGGCATTCTACCTCCAAGCTACACCCTTAGCCCTATTTTATTTTTATTTTTGAAACAGGGTTTCATTAAGTTGCAGAGGGCCTCACTAAATTGCTGAGGCTGGAATGTGAACCTTCAATCAATCCTCCTAACTCAGCCTCCCAAGTACATGGATTACAAGCCTGGGCCACCACCCCCAGCTCCTGTTTAGGTTTTAATTTCTTAATTTCCAAGATGAAGGAGTTTAGCTGGGGGCCCCTTCCTGAGTGAAATTTGGGGATTCTCACTTATTAGGGTTAGAAGGCTAAGTTTACATGGAGTTCTAATTTCACTGGCTCTGCTTGGGAGTCCATAGAATCTTGTCACTATTTTTTTTCTCTACAGGTTTTAGCTCCTTTGCTTTCCTCTCCTCTGCAACAAAAGGACTTGGGACCCTGGGTGGTGGGGGAGAAAGGAGGGCAAGATTTTCTTGTACATTGTCACAGGCTTCCTGCCCTGGGTCTAACTTGTTTCTAGTACAACCCAGGCGACAATGCCATGTATGTATTTCCAGTATATCTAGGGAATTGTGTCACTATTCATCAGCATGCATTTGAGATTAGTTGCCATAGATCACAACATTTTGGCGCTGAAAGGTCCTTGGAGATTTTTTAAAGGCAGTTAAAGAGTTGTTTTCTATATACATATTAAAATATTTTTTTCATGCTCCATTTAACAAACACAAAATCAAAAAATAAATTAATGTTACCTTCTTCAGTATTTCAAGTCTTTTGGGAGAAGTGGAACAAACATTTTGCTTGGTGAAAAAGACTTTCTCAGACTCTTTCCCAAAGAGCCAGTTATGATCTCGTGTCATTCAGTCATGAAATTCAACTAAGTTGTTATTTATGGAGCACTGACCATGCACTAGGCACTGTTATATTTAATCTTTTTACTTATATTGTTCCATTTAATCGTTACTATAAACCTAAGAGCTAGGTGCTATTGTAATTCCCATTTGACCTTCCTAAATAGAAATGGTGCTTGGAAAATGGAAAAGTCGGACTGAAAACACAAGCAGATGGAGGCAGGGTTTCTCCCAGAAACATAGACAGTCCCTGCTAGGAAAGCCTGTGTGCTGTTGAAGAATGTAATCTGTGTGTGTTCCAGAATATAAACAAATTCTGGGGCATTGAGGGCAAGTGGATTTAGAATGGGGGCACAGGAGTGGAATGATTAAGACTGAATTATAAAGGAATTGGTAATATTATCATTTTGGAAATTACTGACTTCTGTTGGGATTTTAGTAGACTGTGATACTCTGATCTAGGTGCTCATGCATCATAATTTTAAATGTGTTCTATCTTACCAATTTAGAATATAAAATGGGTGACATTGAGAGCTGTCCTCTGTGAATAGTACTTAGGGGCTTTGAACCATGAGTGCCAAGCACTGTTGATCATTGGGTACTTGGTACTTTGTGTACTTGGTAGGGCACTGCCTGCCAACCTCCTTTATAAGAAGGACAACTCCTGGTGCTAACTACAATGCCTACATCCCTGGAATCCAGGGACAAGCATGTACGATGGGTTTCTAGGACCCTTAAAATTGATTGACAAGTGCAAAAGAAGAAAAGAAAGGCCAATAAAATAAGTGGAAAATTATTTTATTTCTTTTTGTCAGCCAGGTCTAGCTTTATGGAAAGCAGAGACCAATTGAGGCTGCTTGAAAAACGGAGAGCTGATGCCGGTTTGATTTAGCTCAGGAGGCTGAAACATTCTGCCCTGAAGGCTGCAGTGATGGAATAGACCTTCCCAGTGCTCACAATATTATAAAAGAAAAAAAAAAAAAAGAAAGAAAACCAAACAAACATTAAAGCAACAATTTTTATTACTTGCCCTGGAGCTCGAGCTTTAAAATGCACTTTCTTCTCCCCCTACCCTCCCTAAACCACTTAGCTTTTAAAAACAAACAACCCATTCCTGTGTTAGCTACAGTCAGATTATTGGTCCTTTCTCCTTATTCGTGGGTTCCTTTAACACAGCAAAGCAGCAGAACTCATGTACTTCTAGATCTCTGGAAATTTTCTTTAGTAATTATTTTATTCAGAAAATATTACTTTCAATAACCATTTACTGAGTATGAACTATGTGCTTCATAAAGAATAGTATACTGATGCCAAGCATGGTGGCACACGCTTGTAATCCTAGTACTTGGGAGGCTGAGACTGGAGGATCCAGGTTCTCAGACAGCCTCAGCTACTTATTGAGGCCCCCCACAACTTGGTGAGACCCTGTTTCAAAGTAAAGAATAAAAATTAGGACTGGGAGGGTAGCTTGGAAGTAGAATGCCCCTGGGCTCAATTCCCAGTACCAAAAAAAAAAAAAAAAATAGTATACTGAGTTTGAGTAGAAGAGAGACCACCAAAATTTGCACCATAGGGTGAAAAATGTGGAAGAGGAAAGAGATTATTGTTGGAGCTTAGGAAAACTTCCTGGAACAGGTGAATTTTGAACTGTGTTTTGAGGCTGTTAAGGCACAGAGGGGAACAACAGGCATTCTAGGGAGAGATGGAGGTCTGTTACGGACTAGAAAAGGTCTTGTGAGTCTGGGCCAGACAGCAAAGGTCTTTGAATGCTATGCTATTTAGACTTTATCACAGCACAACGTGTGTGTGTGTGTGTGTGTGTGTGTGTGTGTGTGTTTAACCTGGATTTTTAGCAAAGGAATACTATAATTGAGTTTTCTTTAGAAAATAGCTCCAGCAATAATGTTTTGGAGGCACTGGAGAGGGAAAAGCCAGGAGGCCAGAGGAAAATGAGGATGCTGTCACTATTGCTTGGTTGAAATAGGGGAAGGGTAAATTTGGGATATTCGTAGAAAATAGAGAGGGCAAGACTTAACAATTAGCTAGATATGGGAAATAAGGTTGAAAATACTTCTGAGGTTTTGAAATTGCTTAGCTGGGCAAATGGAGATGCCATTAATGAGGTTAATAAATATAAGAGGAGAGAGAGAGAGGTTTTGGCAGAAAGACAGTGAATCCAGGCAACTGTGTAAAGTCCAAGTGGGAGATGCCCAATATGCAGCCTTGACCCTGGCTGTGCTGCGATGTCACGTGGTGGAGACTTCTGCCAAGCAGGTCCTCACTCTAAAAATGACAGATCAATTTAATAGATCACTTAAAAAGAAAACAGCGCATTAGACTTGGCTAGTTATGTCATATTTTAGGTAAGTTCTTGGAACTCAGATCCTTATGTAAGTTCCAGTGCAGATCCAAACAATGAGAGCTTACCACAAGCCATCAAGAAAAACTGAAGTAAACAGACAGGAGTGATTCACAAAGATAAGGAAATGACAGGAGTGTGGTGGAGAGCAGCGATTGCTAAAGACACAAGGATAGGCAGATTTGGAACACAGAGAGGAACACTGAGCTGACTCTTCTAAATAACTGTACCTCTCTAATGGTAACAGTCTCGCAGGCTTTGATTTCTCATCTCTTTCAATTTGTCAGGAAGGGACAAACAGGAGATTGTTCAGAGGTGCACCTGCTGGGTAGAGAGCTTGATCTTATTTTGCAGAGAAAGTGTTGGGAGACTTTGAGCTAAGTGAAGAATAACAGAGGGAGAGTAAGATAAAAATGAAAAGGATAATGATTAGGAGAAAATTTTCAGAATGTTTAACAGATTCTATGATAAAGAGTCGTTAATAAAGAAAAAAAGTAGATTGATGCAGTATATGTTGGTATAGTGATGTGAAAAGTAAAGGATATATATATATATATATATATATATATATATATATATATATATATAGTGTGTGTGTGTGTGTGTGTGTGTGTGTGTGTGTGTGTGTGTGTGTTACTGGGGATTGAACTCAGAGGTATTCTATTTCTGAGCTACACCCCCAGCCCTATTTGATTTTTTATTTTGAAACAGGTCTCACTAAGTTGCAGAGGTCCTTGCTAAGTTGCTGAGGCTGGCCGCCAACCTGCGATCCTCCTGTCTCAGCCTCCCAAGTACTGTGATTGCAGGTGTGCACCACTGTGCCTGGCTGGAAAAAAAAAAAAAGGCGTATTAACACAGTACCTTATATTTAAAAAGCAACTGTACATTTTATTGTTATAAGAATGCTCAGAAGTAGGTACAGCCAGGCACTATTACCTTTCCTTTATAAACTGAAAGTCCGGCATTAGGGTAGCCATAGTTTGCCTCAGATCCCACGGCTGGTGACAACTCTTAGCCTTGTAACTTTAATCTACTGCTCTGTCCATTGTATCAGAGCCTTGCTTTGCCTTGGAACCTTGGCCTTTTGCAATGTGTCCCCTGGACCTCCACCAAGTCACATCAAATAAAAGTAAAAGTAAATTATTATTTGAAAGCCAGCAGAGTCAAGATCGCTAGAGAGGCAGTGATGGAAAGGATTCTTAGTACCAATCTTGCTATATACAGTAGGGATGTTCATGAAGGGTTGTACTTAGAGAATATCAGTGCAATAGAGGATTCCATAGGATAAAACAATCTTAAGAATCAATCTTTTAAGAGGCAAATAACCCTCTATAAAGTGAACTATCAGTCACTTTTTGATATATTATCTGAATAAACCCAAAATTTCAAATGTAGAGTTTGCTTAAAGCAAGATATATACATAGCATCTGTTTATATATGAAGACTTTTTTTTTTTTTTTTTTTTTGGTACTGGGGATGGAACCCAGGGGCATTCTACCTCTGATATATACCTGCAGCCCTATTTTATTCTTTTATTTTGAAACAGGGACTCACTAAGTTATAGAAGCTGGCCATAAACCTGTGAACCTGAGATCCTCCTGTCTCAGCCTCCCAAGTCCTGGGATTATAAGTGTGTGCCACCATGCCTGGCTAGGACTTTCTTGACTTGGGTATCAAATATTAAGATGCTGATCTCAAGTCATATCCCCAAATTTTAAGGGACTATTTACACATACTTAATGTAATGATTTCCAGTTCAATCCATCTATCTATCTTTACTTCTCACTAAGCATCTTCATGCAGGGCATTGGATGGAATGAAGGACAAGCCCAGCACTGGTGCTGCCCTTGATCTAACTTTGGGACCCACAAGAGTTAGTTGCCAATATAAATCCACCTATGTAGTGGGCCAGGGTAGGGAAACCAGAAATCGTTATGGTCTGGTCCTTGAGTTCCATGTTAGTACTAAACTAAAAACAGGTAAATTCAAAACAAAATATATTACACAGACCCAGAGTTGTTTTATATTGGTAAAAAATAAAAGCTATAAGGAAGTGGTAGTTGTGCACTACCAATATTTATATATAGATATTTAAAAAGTGCATATTTTCAGAATAAATAAAACAAACAGAAGTATGAAAAAATAGCAAAAAAATTTGTAAGAAACCTTAGATCTATTGTTTTGTATGACAAATCAAGTAGATAAAACCAATGGAAGATTTGAAAAATATAAGTAATTAGGTTAAAGTCTATAATTTATGAGTGAATAGGGATATGGGATGTTTTAATAATATGACATTCCAGCTTTATCAGTTTATTTATGATAGGCCTAGTGGTCATGAACTCCTTTAGCTTTTGTTTTTCTGAGGAAATTTTTATTTATTCCTCAATTCTGAAAGATAGCATTTACCAGATAAAGAATTTTCATTGGTAAATTCTTCCCTCCCCTCCCCTTCAACACTTTGAATATATCATCCCATTCTCTCTTGGTCTGTAAGATTTCTGCCAAGAAATAAGTTGATATCTGTATTGAGACTTACGTTTTTGATATGTTGCTTACCTCTTGGGGCCTTTAAATATTTTTTCTTTTTCTTTGATTCTTAATAGTTTGACTATTACATGTGTTGGTGAAATGCTGTTGGGTTGATTTATTTATTTTTATTTATTTATTTTTTTTGGGGGTACTGGGGATTGAACTCAGGGGCATTCTACCTCCGAGCTACACCCTCAGTCCTATTTTTTATTCTTTATTTTGAAACCGGGTCTCACTAAGTTGCGGAGTGCCTCACTAGGTAGCTGAGGCTGGCCGCGAACCCGGATCCTCTGGTCTCAGCCTCCCGAATACTGGGATTACAAGCGTGCGCCACCACGCCCGGCTCTGTTGGGTTGATTTAATTGGAGATCTCTGTATCTTGTATATGAGTATTGGTATCTTTCACCAGATTTGAGAAGTTTACAGCCATTATTTCTTTAAACATGCTTTCTGGTCATTTTTTTCCTGTATCTTTTCCATCTAAAATTTCTATTATGTGAACATTAGTTTCTTGATGGTGTCTCTTAATTCTGTAGGCTTTCTTCATCTTTTTCTTTTTTCTTCCTTTAGCTAGATAGCTAGATAATTTCAAGTGTTCTTTTTTTGAGCTCACTGAGCTTGACTGAGTGTGCCATTTGAAGATTTCTATTGGATTTTTCAATTCAGTCAGTGTATTCTTCATGCCTAGGATTTTTGTCCTTTCATTATCATTTCTATTTCTTTTTCTATCTTTTTGTCTTGTTTGAGCATTGTTTTCCAAAGTTCACTTAGTTTTATATCCACATATTCTTGTAGTTCAATGAAGTTCTTTATAAGGACTATTCTGTATCTGTCATTTCACAGGTCCCATTTTGAAGGGCCTGTTGTTGAAGCTTTATTAATTATTTTTGGTGGTATCATAATTCTTTAATTCTTCATAATCTTCATGTTCTTGCATTGGTGTGTGTGTGTGTGTGTGTGTGTATGTGTGTGTGTGTGTGTGTGTGTGTGTGTATGTGTGTGTGTTTAAGGATACAGTCACTTCTTCTGGTCTTTGCAGATATTCTTTGGGAGGGACAGATCTTCAGTACTTAGTCCCATAGTCCCATCTGTGATTCTGGTTGGTCCAGCTGAATATGATTCCAAGTTGGCAGTGCTTGTTGTTGGTTGGGTTCTCTAGGTGGCTGGGCTGCTACTTTTCTTCTGAGGTCGAATGGGGCTACTGTCTAGTCTCCACTGACTAATGAGACCTCTGGCTTGGCTCTGCAATCATCTATCGTTGGGCAGGGTTGCTGTGTATGTTCTCTGGCTGAAGTACCACTGGTTGGGTTTCGAAGTTGAACTGGACTGCAGTGTGTGTTTTGAGGTTAGATGCAAATGCTGCTCAAAATGAATGGGCCCAGAGGCTGTGCTCCATCGAAATGTAAAATTGAGTCTTACTTCTTTTCCTAGAAGGTGTCTTGGAGGGGACTCTGAGTTTGGACTTAGCTGGTGTTTGAACTCTCAAGTTGGGCAGTTCCCACCTCATTGCTCCACAGAAGTGCTCTGAGGCAAAGCCAAGCCATTGTTTCAGTTCTTGGATTGGGCAGGTGTAGCCCCTGGGCTCTACTGATATACACAGAGGTCATATTTCCTTGCTTGCACAGGGCTATGATGTGAACTTTGAGGCTATATTTGAAGACTGGCTGTCTAGAGATTCAAGCCAAGTTGAACTTACCACTGTGCTTCTGGGAGTAACCTCGAATGGCTTTGTGGGTGTGCTATGTCATTGGCTGGTATCTCTGGTTGGACACCTCTACTGGCAGGAAAACATGCTGCCACTGAGATCCATATGCTGGTTGCTGTGAGCTCTGTGTCTTCTTTTTCAATTTCTACCTGACTCTAGGAGATATAGCCCTGCCTTTATCCCCAGCATTTCCCATGAGATGAGACACAAATGGGCTTCCTGGAAAGTGTCTCAGAATGCTAGGAAAGCTGGATGTTCACCTATAGTTCTCTTTTTTCACTGTAGAAACCATGAGCCCATGGAGATCCTGTCTGTGTATTGCTATGATGATGTGGGGTATCGGGCGCCCCAGGCTGCACCTTCAGCCATGAGGCCCCAATAAAAGACGCCGGCTAAAAGCTACTGGTTT